>CAEGAD010047173.1:0-12329 GCA_903067055.1 Poeciliopsis paucimaculata | reverse complement strand
TAGGACAGACTGCTTAGGCCAGTGTTTACAAAGAAATCAAGCAGTTCCTATAGAGGGATTATTTGTTTGTAAACACAGTGGATGCTCGCTCAGCTTGACTGAAGCAAGGGTCGGCCGACCTTTAAAAGCACAGTGGTTGCCATGGTTACCCACATTTATTTTGCTGTTATAACATTAGCCAGCATTTTTTCAGAGCACTACAACTCTGTATCACAATGTGATAAAATGAATTATGCTACAAAACTGACATTATTGAAGGAGACGTGCTCTAATGACCCACAAGCATTAAATTTAGGTGAATCGATAAACGATGAGAAAAAATGACCCAAATGACGAACATTTTTCAATACCAATATTTAATCAATTTGTTCACCATAAGATCATCAGCAATCATATCTAGTCAGCAATATCGAACCAGAATAGGTGTTTGTAAGTTTTATAATGTAAGTTTTAATCTAAAAAAAAAAAAAAAAAAATCATATTTACCATTCAAAGGACAAATAAAATACAATGATTTATTTCTAGTTTGGTCACATTGAGAGAAGAAACAAGAATGCAGCAGCATTCATCGAGGCAGGTGATAAACTAAGTCATCAGAAATTAAAACTGCAGTGGGTTGAAGTGCTGCATTCAACCTGGGAATTGTAAATTATTTTATCAGCCTATTGTAGTCTTTTTTTAGCCTAATCAATGAGAACGTAACTATTGAAAGAAATCACTGTTCTTTACGTAACATTAGAACCAGCTGAGTACTGGACCAGAGAGTCCTACCCAACTCTCCAGTCATGTCAGTAATATGTCATGGTCAACAGTGTGAAGGGCTGCACTGAAGTACAACAGAACCAGAACTGTGGTTCTTGCACAGTCTGTATTTTTTTGATGTCATTGTGCACTTTGACACGGGCAGCCTCAGTACTGTGCTGAGCCCTGAAACCAAAGCGGTTGGTTGTCATTAGGAAGCTATTTAACAGGCACGTGCTGAAAGACGGGTCGGGCGTGGGCCCAAAGAGCGCTTGAGCCCCTCCCACTTTAATCCTGTCTGTCAGAAGGCCTGCTTTAGCAAAATAAACTAGTTTGGCTGCTTTCAGTCTAGTAATGATTCTCAGTTTCTCTTCCTTTCAGTCATCGGGTCCATGGTGAGGAGGAGGGGGGTGGATCTGTGCCCTCAAACTATCAAATTATGGGCAAGAATTTTTTTTTTTTTACCTTGTTTTGTGAATAAAAACGTAGGTCTGACGTTGACGTTAGAAAAATTGTTTCTATTTATATTTTCCTAATTGTCCTCGCAATAACGGAAAAAAACCTGCCTCGCCCCTAAACACAGAAATGCTTCGGCTGCAGAGAAAACTTCTGACTTTAACTTTATCATTCTGCTAAATTCGTGGTTCGCTACAGGGAGTCTGAGTTGGTCCCACCAACCGATATAAAGAATGTCTGTCTTTATATCAGACATCTTGATATAAGACACGGTACTGCGACTGTCACTGCGAGTCACGATGAAGCTCAAAGCCCCGGTACCACCTGGTATCACTTGGTACCACCTGCTGACTGTTCGCTCTGCTTCTCCTTAACGTTTCTACCAGGCAAGTTAAAGCCGCTGCTGACAGGATCTTTGCTGGAGGTGAGCGACTCTAAATAGAAGTTATTGCAGAACCTCAAGTGTTAAAGGAAGATTCGGCTCAGAGCATTTAGAGCTCTCAAAATAAACATCAGAGAAAATACCGTAGCAATAATTAGAACCGCAGCATAAAGCCAAACATGCCATAACTAAATGAATCAAAATGTCCCCAAAGCATCAGGGGACTTGCATACGGGTCACCGGGGGATTCCAAGTAGATTCCAAGTAGATTCCAGAGATGCGCATCGCTGCGGCTGTTCATGCAGGGCCGGACCAAGGTAACATGGGGCCTTAGACAGAACCCCCCACTAAGAAACTCTTCCTACTAAGAACCTCAGCATCACTAACATGTTTAAATATAGATAAGGTGAATCTGTGAGAGGGAGACCAGGTTTATTGACCGAGTTTAAAATCAGTCACTGATTACTGGTTATTTGCTGTGATGTATTTGTGAACAAACCCAATTCAAACACAAAGATTACACCATGTTGTAGCCACAACGATCAAACTATCAAGATGATTCTTTAAACTTTTATGAAGTAAACTTCCTAATTAAGTCCTAAATCTACATTTTCTTTTTTCTCAGCTGAATGCATTAAATAAAATTTAATAACGTCGTCATTCTCTTTAAATGATGCTACATTGATAGAGAATGCTATAAATGTAGCATTCTCTACAATGGTTTAATTGTGTTAAAATTTAACCATTGTAAAACACAATGTTTTAATTGTGTATTACAATTAAGGGGGTCCATGAATGTCTGAACGGCCCCTACGAGCAGCTACTCAGTTTTCTTTGCCTTGATATCCCAGTCTTATAATTCTAGATCTCAGAGGTGCTAATAAAAGTTAAATAGAGTTAACCCCTTTGAGCTTTTTTGATCTACAAAGCAGCCTGCAGCCAAGTTGTTATAGAGGTAAAACTGTCAGATATTATTAGGGCTTATTTAGCAAAATTGCAGCAATTTTGCTTATTTCATAACTTCATAACCTTTGACCTTCTCTCCTCTGGTTTGTTTAACAGCTACAGTCTCAGATCAACTCAGCCCTCCAGGACTGTCAGCAGCAAAAATAGCTGTTGGGGAAAATATACTGCATTTGCTTTGCATTGTCCCCACATGATGGCAGTGGTAGAGTAGGATCCAATTAAAGTCTTGATTAATATGGGTTGTTGCTATATTGTTGTTCAATGTGTCCCTTTTTTTAACTTTAAGTCACTGCCCCTCCAAAGGTCTTTGGAGGGGCATTAGTTGTTGCTTGAAATGATAATGTTGAGCCACAATTCCAAAACAATGTCTGATTTTCATTGGTTAATTTTTTGTAAACCTCTAGTTAATTTTACGTTTGTCCATTCCAAGTTATTTTAGTGACCATTGTGGGATTTTTGGTAATTAACAACAATTCTTTCCATTAACTACATTAGACATTTCTCTTCCAATGTCCAGTGTTACAGCCAACAGTTTTGAATTACGGGTTTAAAGGACTTTCAAAAGGATCAGTTGATAATTGTGGTTTAAAGAAAGACATTAACATTCTGGCCACTTCAGTTTTGCTACCTCAGTTTTACAAATATCCCCCACATCCACCTTCCAACAACAGCAGATTATCTTTTTTGCTGTTTTTTTTAACTTTTGTTTTATTTTATTTAGTCAATGCAAAGGACAGAACTTCCATCATCTTAAGACAAGATTTTTAATGATAAACAATATCTAGGTGAATTAAACTTATTTTGAAACATCTTGATTTGTGTAGTATTGATTCATACCTGGAAACTTTTCATCTCGCAACTGGTAGCAGGAAGTTGGTAAATGTTGGGCATCTCTCACACCGTCCCATTTATCCTTAGGCTCTGGAGGACGGAATCTTCGATATTCAGTTGGCGGCTTTGCATACGGGATTCCACGAAATGCTTGAATTTGACCACCTAGCACATTAAAAACATTCCCTCGAACTTTTCCATATTTGGTGGTGATTATAGGCTCATTTTCATTGGCAAAAGATGCAGTCACGATGAGAAGCAGCAGAAGCAAAGGCTGAAAGTTTGCCATGGGAAATCTAAGAACAAAGCAAAGGAACAGATACCCATTATTATTCATTCAAGAACTAACACTTTTAATAAACAGCGATTTTACTTGATTTTTTCCTCCTTGCTATTCAACTACATTCACTTCGTTCATTGTCTGATTTTGTGGGATCTTATTTTGTGTGCTGTTTAAATATCCATGTATCTATAGTTATTTTATTTATTTATCTATATTTTTCTTTCTGGCACATATTTTTGTCATGTGACATGTGCTTGTCATGCGTTTGTCATTTGACTCACAGCATGCATATTCACTTTAAATAGAAACCAATAGATATATTTAGTATATTATGCTAAACATTACCAAGCACCGTCAGGTGAAATCACCCAATCAGGTTGATTCATATAATGTGCACAATACAGAGAGCTTGTAGGACAATCAATAATGAAGAAGTTCTGGGTGAAAAGCTCTCCCAGGCAGAGACAACCCATGAGGTTTATACCAAACTAAGGAATCCAAAACATGGGCGAGACAGTCTGGTTCCCTTGCGGCTGCAGCTAAAACAACTTCCAACCTTGCGTGCGTTGCCCAAGCAGGTTCTTTTGGTGAAACTTCACAAGATCAGCGGACGTTCACTTATAATAATTTCCCACCACACGCTGATTCTGGATGACACCGCACACTTCTGTCTACGTCTCTTTTTTTTAAATTTTTTTTTTTAATTAAAGCTAACATAGTCGCATAGTTTCAAATCAAGGAGATCACTTTCATAGTCTCCGTGCCCTGTGCAAGGTGGCCAGGCGCTGAACGCGGTGAGCGAAATGAGCGCTGCTTGTGACAGGCGCACAGCCGACAAAAAAACAAAAAACAAAAAAAAAAAAACTGATCAAGCTGCGCACAAAGTTTTAGTCATGTCTTACCTTGTCAGTCGGTTAAGAATGTATTTGCGTGGACTGAGTCGTGGTGCAGCTTTAATGAGTTGAGGAAGGCGTTTGCACCCTTAGCCTCGTGCCTACCCGGCTGTCCCACCCATAATATGACTTCAACAGCTGCAGCCGACACTCAGTCCTGATTAAAAAAAATAAATAAACAATAAAAAAAAAGTACATGATAAAAATCTAATCATTTCAGTTTACTTTATAGTGCTCATTTACAAGTGATGTCATCTACTTTGTGGGACAAACACACCCAATTCATCCTCACAAACACCCAAATTAATCCGATAAAACAGAAGCAAATTATAGCACAAACCACAACCAGTCCTGGTTAAAATAAAAATCATTCTGACTGAGTCCAGAGGTGTGTGCAAAATTCACATTTTGCAACATCAACTTCCATTCTTCCTAGAACAACTGTTTTAAAAAAAAAAAAAAAAAAAAAACAACTCGCTTTCAGTTTTTTTTTTTTTTTTTTTTTTTTTTTTTTTCAGTTTCAAAACTCTCCAGCTAGTTGTAATTAAGGAAAACTACACCATTACCTAGCAACCCCATCAGGGACCATTTTCTCACGAAGCAACCCAAGCAGAGCACCTTTAACCCGAGGCAGGATTATTGGTCCCGATTTTCCCTTTTCGATAATTTACAAGCTGCATTTGTTTATGTTTTATTGACAAACATTAAGCATTAAACTAATTGGCTAATTTAGTATCAAGTATTTGAGAAGTTCAACTCCAGATTAATCCAGGTCATTCATATCCAAGAGACAAAATGAATAAATCTAGCCACTGTTGCCGTCCTCTGCAATTCATATGTCACTTCACAGCAGAGCACAGGGCTTTCTCCCATTGACTTGAATTTCACCAGTAGAATTTCTACTGGACCGAGCAGCAAACACAGGGGGGAATTGTGAACAATGACATAGTTTTTATGCACTGTTTAAGAATTTTAGTATGCCTTTCGTCTTAGCAATGACAGCAGAAAAAAGGAAACAAAGCCGTTCAGTCCATGTTTGCCATGCATCCAAATATTGGATTAATGAAATGGAATGACATAATCATTTTTAACACTCAGAGTTAAACGGGTCTGAGTGATCCTGTAGATTGTTTAGTCTTCTTTTTCTGAAGCAGCTTTGAGAGAGTTCTCAAATATACTTTATGTTAAATTAATTATTCCCATTGTAGCACAACTCACACACTGATATTAGCAATCTTCTGGACTGTAGCCACAACTGCCCCGGGGCAGTCTAAGAGATGTGAGGCTGCCATTTTGAGCCATTGGCCCTTTTTGGAATCAACATTAACAGCTCATGGGTTCTCTATTTGCAGTGGAGGATAGTTGTTGACAGCACAGGCAATTCCTTGTGTCTTAGCATAGAACTGGAGCGATACATACATCACAAACATTAGTGATTGGATAAAGTTTAAAACTTCAGTGGAGTCTACTCCTCAAAGAAGCAATCAATTCTCAATAGCTGAGAGGCCCAGATCCTCTCTATGAAGCAAATAGCTTAAAACCCGGGGCTGGTTTTTACAAGGCTAAGCCAGGAAAGATAAAACATTCAAGTTAAGTCTTGAGTTGGTTGTTCTATGAAATTATACAAGTAATCTGAGAATGAACATAATTATGCAGACACAATATGTAGCAGTCTGGGAGTAATACACTGCACTCATGATCAATGATAGAAAGTTCTCTAATTCGGAAGGCTTTTGTTATGAAGCTATTGTTAATTTCAAACCTTTTGCTTATAGCAGGCAAACAAATGAATAATGAGGCCTGAGCTTTGAGTACATATCAAATTGGTGGGAATATCTATGAGAAATATGTTTTATTAATAAAGATGTCATGGCGTAACTCGCTGAAGAGGAAAAATCAAAAGTAAGGAGGATGACATAAGTTCACTGCTGTTTTTTTTTTTTTTGCATTGATTCCTTTTTCTGAGGATATGGACAGTAAAGTAGTTATCTTATTTATCTGTCTTGATCTGTTGTCTTGAAAGCTAGCCTGTTCTGGAGCATCTGAACAGACACTGGTGACAGATCCAGGTTAGATGTAAACCAGAATTGTGATACTGAAAACCACAAACTATCAATCAGTAACACGCTTATTTAGTCAAACAATTCAAGTCCTTAACAATTTGTTCTAAATCCACACAGGCATATTCAGAATGCTTGCTTGTCTGCATCAGTACAAATTAGCTTGAAAAGCCCCTGATCCCACCTGATAGTACAGGTCCCTGGAGTAATTCTGTAGATTTTTTTGTTTCCTTTTTGTGAGGCAGCTTTCATCTTGGGTGATCCAACTCCTCAGTCCCCAATCAGCTCCACTTTTCTCCATCAGTTTTCAGATTTTCTATGAGAGTTACAAAATTTAAACTAAAGTCCAGGCGCTTTCTGCAAAAACCGTATTTTATGAGGGGCCGTTTAGAAAAAAAACCTGTTTTGTCTCTCACACACTACTTAATACTCATACACATGGAAACACATACACACACAAAATACTAAAATTGGACATATACACTATTAAAATATTACACACGCATACAATTTTTTTCTCACATGCATACACAAAATACTAAAATTGCGCATATACACTCCAAATTGTGCCCCGCCTCTTCTGTGACAACTCACACAAATACAAATCTCACAGAAAAATTCAAGTCTCATCCCCATTCATCCATTCATTCATTCAGCCTAGTGTTAGTTAACACACACATACATTTTCAACCTATTATTCAGGATAGTATGTCTGAATGCTCTGTGTACAGAAAGCATGCAGACTTATGCTTTCTCTACACAAAAAGCATATGTGATATTTCCATAGTCAATATGTGCATTTTTAGTCTTGTGTGTGTGGGAGAGAGAAAAAAATTCATGTGTGTGCAATATTTTATTAGCTTAGCTTTCTATGTATGCGTGTGAGAAAAAAATATTGTGTATGGCTGTAATATTTTAACTGTGAATATGCACAATTTTAGTATGTTGTGTATGCGTGTGAGAGAAAAAATGCATTTCAATCTGGATGGACTCACACAGAGAAAAAATAGCAGAAGATTTAATGGTACAAAGTTCTTTGGCGCTCAAACCCGGTAGAAGACTTCTGAGTTGAGCATCACTAAAGCGCAGGTGGTCGGCTCGGCGAAGCTCAGGCAGTCTTCTCCCCCGGGTCCAAATCCTGGTGATGGAGCAAGCCTTGAGGTGAAGGGATGCAGAGGCAGCCTGGAAGGTGTCTGCCGGGACGAAGGAGGAGATGGGGAGGCGGCGGGTCGAAGCACGGCTGACGAGCAGGAAGACCTAAGGCAGTGCGTCCTTTTGCAGGGATCCGTGCACGGTGATTGGCTGGAGCGGTGCAGCGCGCCGGACCTGATTGGCAGCAGCAGGGGCGTGGAGATTGATGATGTGGATCAGCTTTGTTCTGTCTCCCAGCTTGAATATTCGCCTAGGCTTCATGTGTCACATTTTAAAAGTATTTATGTGCATTTTTTAAATTTTGTGTGTGTGTATGAGTCTTTAACAGTGTGTGAGCGAGAAAACATACTTTTTGTCTTATTAAATATCCCTTAGGATATTTAATTTTGGTTACTTTCAAACCACTAAGTTTACCCGAATCACAAGCTATCACGAGAAGAGATTCCAAACCCACCTTCCTGAAGTATTCTCCTGCATCTACTGCCCTACTCTCCTCATGTTTCAAACACTTGTATCACATTCCTAAATAAAATATACAATTTATTTTAGAAGGGTGACAAGTGCTTCTCAAAAGCTACACTAAACCTCACAGACAAAAACACCTAATTTATATGATGGCCTGGCTCAATTACAATAAGAATTGAAACAGCTTATTGAAACCTCTCAATCAAGAAGTTGAATAAGAAACACCTTTTTTATGTTTAAAACATGCTTAAGTTGCTGCTTGATTTTATTTAAATATGGGATAGAAAAAACCCAAACAGTGGTTTCTAAATCCTTACTGCTTATTTGAAATTTTTATCACATAATGGGAAAAAAAAATCCTTTGAAGTAGAGAGAGTCATTGCAATGGAGACAAACATAAGAACTACTTCGAGAAAATAATTTCTCTCCAGCTTTAATTGCCATAAATCTTCAACAGTCAATAATTCATTGTTCTGCAACATAGGACTTTCTTGATATTTCAGAGGGAATTTTTTCTTTCATATACTCAACACCAAGAAAGTGTAATATTGAAGTTTTTCAAAATCATGTCAACACAAATCAACTGAAAAAGCAAATATAAATCAACTTGGATAATTTCAGTCACTGTGCATAACACAAATTTAAGTGCAGTCAAAGGCAAGGTACTTGTAGCCGGCTTCTGTAACAAATAATGGAAGTGATATCCCTCCACTGTCTGAGAAGATTCAGTCTGAACTGTCAGCCTTCTAGAATGTCTTTGTTGATCAACAACACAGATAAAAATGTATTCACCCTCTTGGATGTTTTACCCTTTTAATGTTTTTTTTTTTTTTTGTTTTTTTTTACAGGATTTTAATACCTGAGTTTTAATCTACTCCATCCATCCATCCATTTACTGTACACTCTTGTCCCTAATGGGGTCTGGAGAGGTGCCAGTATCTATCTTCAGTGATCGTTTTGGGCGAGTGGTGGGGTACACCCTGGACAGGTTGCCAGTCCAGAGTTTACTGGACTGGCAACCTGTTAGTATTGTCTATTAATCCTGAATAGTAGACAATAAATTTATTTATTTTTTTCTATGGAGAATAGTACCTAAAATGGTAACAACAATAAAAGGGCAGCATATTCTTTGCGAAAGGTATTGCTGAAGATTTATGTTTTTTCCAACATAAATTTTGTTGGAAAAGATTGTGTTCACAATGTGGACTAGAAACATTGTCCATATTGTGGACACAAACATTTTTGTCACATTTGTTGGACTCTGAGTCAGTTTTCAAGTTTGAGGTTAGTTCAGATGAGCAGAGTTGTGTCTGTTTGCTACAAGATTGAAGCTAATAAGTTCGAACCCCTCAGCTTTAATTTCTTGAAACTCAGAAACAGACATGAAGTTGTTACTATGTATTGCTACAATATCTGAAAGTCCAGAGGATGATGTAATAGTTTTGTAAGCTTTTGATGGGTTAATAATAAAAGTTCTCATGTGACGTCACACTTCAGTGAACTTTGTAACTGATAGCCATCTTGGTAGGCAGTTGCTATGGAGTTGCTATAGCAATAATAAACAAACCACAAGCTTAGAAATACCTCTTGCAAATGTAGCTTATAAACAAGAGAGAGAGAGAGAGGCTACTGGATCTTTTTCTGTTGCAAATGCCCCATTTGTATTTAATACAAGGTGTTAAAAAAGCCAAGGAAGAACTCATGGCTTCTTGTGTGTCTATAACAAATTAAAAAAAACAGTCAAGGGCACATATCATAAACTTGTTTTGATGATAAACCACTTTATAAACCATTTCTAATCAGTATAGGAAGCAAGTTATTCAAACAATGTAAAAATATAGGTTTTTTGCACACACATTCTAAAAGTCCTTTTTTCAAACTATGCTTTTCAGTGAACCCTGAAGTAAAACAGGCTATAGGGCCTAGAGAATCAACCTATAGCCTTCAGGTGGTGCTCTGAGAATATTTGACAAATTTAAGAAAAAGCAAGCCCCCACCTGTTACACATTAGACATTAAACATATGAACTAAACAGAGAGCAGGGGCTCAGTCACTGGGTTAAACAGATAACTAACAAAATAAGAAGGAATACCCAATTGTATTGAACAATCCCACTTGAACTGCACTGTGGCTCGGAATCTGTGAAAGACAAAGAGCAAAGAGACTGTGTGTGGGATTAAGTAATCTTTCACAAGGATTGGTTTCAATTACAAACTTTAATTTTCTCTTTCAGCTGAATTAAAAAAAAAATAGAGCAAGCAGGAACAGCTAATCTCAACAGGCAAAACATCTCTTTTCGAGATATAAACAAAAACGTTCCTTCTAGACATGCTTTATATGAAACTTAATATGTACATTTGTGTCAGACTGTGTAGAGGGATTTGTTAGTGGGTGTCTCACCTGACATGTTCTGTAATTTAGGCAGGAAAGTATTCCACAAATAACACTCTTTAGCTTTTAAATTCTTCTCTACTCTTCCGGTAGCATCATTCAAAGTGGCATACACCGGATTTTTCGCAGAAAACGCCGGCCACAAATTTCCTTTATTCATTGGATTTCTGAAAACGTAAAACAAAAGTGTTTTTAGGTTTCTCACAATCCCTCCATGACTTACTGAGAATCTGTTTAGCCTACCCAGTCCGGGCAAAGTCGCCAAAGTGCTGCATAACCTTCTTGGACACCTGGATTTCATCCATCGTAAATTTACGGGTCTCATTCAGAGTATTTCCAAAGACAAAGTCTATCTCGTAGCCATGCATAACACCCGCCCATTGTGGCCAGGGATTTGGGGATGACATGTGGTCAAAAAAATAAAAAAAGGTCTTACCGCCACGTTCTGCATACCTAGAAAAATAATGAAAAGTCAATAAATACATCACATTTGCAGATTATTTGAGTTGCAGATGGTAATACCAATAGGACTTAACAGATGTCAAATAAGTTCATCAACCTATTTTTCCTTAGAAATATTGCCACAGTTAAGAGGTGACATTTATTTCAGTACAGATGAAGCCACAATCAGAACTATGACATTTGAAACCCTTTTGTCTAAAATAGGACCTCATCTCTCTCACTACTCCAGCCACATGCTTTGTAGAGTTAGTCATGGAACTAAAAGAAAAGTACTGAACCACCTCCAATTTTATTTTAGCTTTTTTTGAGTATTATAAAGCCATACAGTAGCTGTCTAAAAATATATATTAGGCGTTTGACAACTAGATTTTTTTTTTTTTTGCCTGAAATTATCCATTTGCAGTTCTGCACTGTAACTAATCAAGACATTTTTTGTATTCTTGATATTTTTGTAAAGATAAGAAAACATTCATTTTCCCTAATGCATTGCTACCACCTTCATTTTTTTTTAATAATTTGGCCAATTACAAAAATAACCTTATATGCATAGGGATATTAAAAAAGTGGCAGTTTTACTGAAATGCATTAAAAATTAATCAACTGAAACATTAGAGTAACTACTGATATTTTAATTACTTATTTCTGGTAATTATGATTTTTGCTGACAGATCATGAAATGACATAACATAGGATTAGTATGTTACATCAGACTAATTAAACAAAACATTTAATCCAAAAATGTGGCTTAAAGAAAGGTATGTTAATAACTGCTTAGAAGTTATTTTCAAAAGAAATTTCTAATTTGAAAAACAAGCCTCATCAAAATGCCCATTTGGATTTGTTGAATATGACTGTATGTGATTGAGATTTTATGTGATGGACTTACACAACAAGTACATAATTTTGAAGTGTAGGAAAAATTATGTATTTTTTAAATTTAGAAAGTTAATCTGTGTTTGGTTCTCATTTCAATTTCAATTCAAAAATACTTTATTAATCCCAAAGAGAGATTAAGTTATAGTTCTACAAAGTTCTATAAATATACTTCTATAAAGTTTTGTTGGTATTGCTCTCAGGGCTCAGGGATCAAACATTTACACACAGTTCGAACAGAGGATGTTTTTCTATATAAAAGCATTTATCACTTAACCTGAGACCTGGAACTTACCCAGTAGCAAATTCCATCACAGGACAATTAAACAGCACATCTCCAACCATCCTACCCATTTCATCACGGTTGGTCTTCG
>CAEGAD010047158.1:0-99266 GCA_903067055.1 Poeciliopsis paucimaculata | reverse complement strand
TCTAATGATCGGACTGATGATTGCAACCAGTCCACATTGTTAGCAGAACTAGAGGGCCCCAAAACCACATTTTGCTTAGGGGCCCGTGAGGACTTGGGCCGGCCCTGTTGGTAACACTGGAAACATTGCATAAAAAAAACTGGAAAAAAAAAAAAAAATCACTTAGTGGCTCAGTTTTTGTTTCCTCTGCTAATAATTTGTACACCCAATAGGACAGCATTTTATATAACCCAGACAGGAACCTATCAGTTGTGAGAACATTAAAATGTGGCTCTAGAAGAAATGGGGCCATATTTACTAACTGCTGAGAATCAGTACAACAGTTAACAGTTTTACATATTGTGACCAGTTTGGTCAGAATCCTGAGCCAAAGATCAAAACCAGTGATGATAAACCTTTAGTCTGTACTTCTAGGCAAAAACAGAAGAAAGTTCTGAAATCGGTCATGTTTGCTGGTCCGGTTCGTGGTTTCTCTCTCCACTCTGAGTCGGCTTTATCTCCCAGGTGGAAGTGGCTCCTCTGTCCTGGAAACACAGACCAGCTTCTGGTGAATCTTTCAGTTAAACTCTAAATTATTCACATAGATTTTTTAGAGCATATAAAGAATATTTGAAATATTTGGCTTGGAATCTTATTGCATAATAATTTGGAGCACGGTGTACACCAGATTCAGATGAAGCTCACCTTTATCAGCACTCCTAATGGGGCCAGGTCCTTCCTGAGGGTGTCGCAGGATTTCAGGAGGGGGATTCTGTCTGGATACAAGTCAGATTTCTTATCCGGAGCGTCCTGACGGGTGAGAGCGAACGCTCGGACTTCGCTTCTGAAATGAGTCAACTGCTCCACCACAGCCTGCAGGTTTCCACCGCTGCTCATCACGTCAGCCTCCTTCGCACAAAAATAAAACAGTCATGGGAGAGTAGAGAGGAGATCTGGGGTCAGACCACGAGCTGCTCCACATGCAGGTCCTGACCCGACTGTGCAGCAGGTCGATCCCGAACACGTCCAGCACATCTCTGACGTAGGTCACCATGGCTCCGAACACCGCTGGGCTCCGAACGCCTCCCTCTGCCTGAACAGAAACACACACACACACACTTCTCACCACAAGGCCGCCTCCCCAAATAGCCGAACCAGAAACCCTGCGTTACCGTAGAAACCGGCCGCAGCTGGCAATTTCCATGATAAACCAACTTCATCAGTGCACTGACGGCTCTGGGTGTGTCAAAGTCATCCGCAAGCACTGTCAGGATGTTGGATTTAGTTTCAGTCAGTCTGAGGAAACATTGGACCCAGAAAATGAAACGGAGAAAAACACAAATGATGGAAGAACCAACAAAACCTCGATACCTCTGCCAGAGAACACCCTCCTGCACAGGTGGACAGTGGAGGTGACCCTTCATATAGGCCTGAGCGGCGCTAATGAAGGTACGGATGGTTTCCAGAGAGGTGCGGGCCTCTGACATACTGCCGTCACTGTAATCTATAGCTGTGGAGACAGCAGGACAACATCACGCTCTGATCCGTCACTGTCAAAGTTCAGACAGAAGAATTCTGCTAGCGTTAGTTTTCCAACTTGCTCTAGCCAAGAAAAACTGGGTCTTCCAAACAGACAATATTCCTAAGCATACCATCAAATAAGTTATAAAGAGGTTTAAGGACAACAAAGTCAAATTAACAAAAATCTCTCAACACAAATCAGGGATCTAAATTTCTATTATTGGGGGGTGAAATTATTCTGGAATTTCGCACATAGAAATAATTTAGTTCATCCAAACTGACCTAACAGGAAATGCTTGGTCTGATTTTACTAGATGTCATAAAGAGAAACAGGGTTTTGGGTTTTTTTATACAGAAGAAGTAGATACAATGTAGTTCCAGTAAAAGTTCACTGACTGTATCAGTTCAACTGACAGCAGAAAGAGAGAATCTATAGCAATTCGTTTTTTCAGGTTACCCACCAGATCTATATTTGGTCGACAGACAAAACATCCGAAACTCTTCAGCAGTGTGAAGCTGTAGAAAATCCTGATAGAAGAAAAAGAATATTTACTTTAAGCATGAAAAGCAAAGCACAACATAAGCTGCTGCTGTTTATCGTTTATTTTGTTTTTCCTACTTTAATTAAATGTTTCCAAATTCCAAATACTTTCTAGGAAAACTAACAAGCTTAGAGGTTTTACGAAAGCTTCTATCACATGTAAGTTGCTCTACAGTTTCAGTGAAACTAAGGAGTTCACCAAGGCTGTGCTTTTGAACACCTTAACTTGACTGGTAGGTAATTGCTACTGTCACAGACCTAGAAGAGGTTATTCAAAGTTACAGAAGCGCCTGTAAAAATGCTATGATTTGTTAAGAGAATAACAATATTTACAATATTTACCTTGATAGTGATATAGTTCTTCAGCGATTTAGACATTTTCTCTGGACTGCCTTTATGGTGTAAATGACCTAAAAGAATAGGAGCAACCCGTTAGTCAGACACATCATAAAAAGAAAGTGTTACATTCATATCAACCATATTGTTACTGGATGCTGGACGCTGGCTATTTGCTATGTGTAAGTGGGGGAATATTAACATGATTGCATCAGGTGTAAAAGTTGCACAGATTCAAAGACCTGAAAAGACTTTTACATATTGGATTTCTAAAGGAGTTCACCAGGGCTTCATTTTAGGCCCTCTTCTATTTTATTTCCCAAAAGAAGAAGGGTAGGGTTAGGGTTAGGGGTAAGGTTAGGGTAGGCAGGCAGGGCTTAAAATTGATTATTATTAATATAAATGTGTTTCTAATTAACTTCTGTGTTTCAGATAATAATGGTATTTCTACCACCGAGGGAGAAACTTTATCAAGAAATGATCATCCTATAAAATAGACTTTAATTGTAAAAACAGTGGGGGGGTTTTTTCCCATTTCTGGCACTGTCTTTTAATCTTATTTACATTTTTTATGCAGACGTTTGTTGCATGTTCCTGATTAGATTTTATGTGTCTCGGCTCTTCACAGTTTATAACTAATTCCGTTGTACACAACACATCACTCTGTACTTTACCTCTGGTTTATTGGACCTCGTTGGGCCATAAAACACTGGTGTATTTTGGGGATGCCACTAAATTTGTCTGAAGATGTGTGAAAAATATCCAGATGTCAGTACTATGTACTGCTGTATCGCTTGAACTTTACACACGGAAATATTTCACACTCAAAAACCCAAGAAGTATTGAAATATGTTGATGAAATGTGTCAAAAAGTCTAATTTCTCAGAGGGACATAAATTAAAGAAGAGTCCTCATATTTGCCTCAAGTGGCAAAGTCCAAAAGGCTTTAGAAAATGTGAAGGATTCACCTGAATGAAGGAAGTAGTTGGCCCACTGTCCACACTGATGAAAGGCTTCACTCTGAGCGATCTCGTTCTCGTGGTGAGGGAAGGCCAGGTCGATTCCTCCAGAGTGAATATCCAGCTGACTCCCAAACATGTGGCTGGAAGCAGCAGCACAATCAGACATCTGTTAAAAAAATTGTACCAGTAGCTGCGCTACCCTCTCAATAAGATGAAAAATGAACTTTCACACTTTAATCCGGCGTGAGGGATTTTATTTTTTTTGTTAATTCTGCTGTTTCAGACAGATGAAGTCTCAAGTGTCCAGTTGAAACCAAATACCTACATGTACGGTTTATGTAACACAAACTTTTTCAGAGTAAATCCTAAAAATCTTCAATGCAGCAGTGACGAAGTTCACTTTGCTGCTCTGTGATGCTGTGATACAAGTTTTATTGGCAGGTCCGGACAGTTAGAAAACAAAGTGTGGTAAATCCAACCTGGAAACAGTGGAGCACTCGATGTGCCAGCCGGGTCTTCCTCGGCCCCACGGAGATTCCCAGTGCGGCTCCTGAGCTTTAGAGCGCTTCCACAGAGCAAAATCCCTGGAGTCTCGTTTGTTTGAGCTACCTGGAAGAAAAAATCATTTATTAGTATGTCACGCCATTGGACAATTGAGTGGTTAAATATAATATTTGGAATTAGAAGAAAAATGCACTGCAGGTTTCTTGGAGAAAAAAAAACTTGGAATTTAACCCTAAACTGCAAAATAATTCCCATGTATTATTTAAAGGTTAGAGTTGGAAGAAAAATTGACTAAATGATACATAACCATTTGCTTTAGCTTAGCCTGTAATACTTCCAGCTGCACAGCAACCACAACCGGAGGAAGTGAATAAACTAATAAATCAGAACTAACCCAACAGAGCTCCTCCAATATGTTGCCATAAAAAGTTCTCATAAGTTGAACTCAAAAAATGTGGAAAAACATCATATTTATCTTCTCAACGCCTACCAGACTGTCCCTGAGGGCTAACAGCTCCAACAAACTTCCCATAGCGGTCACCGATGGACTGCACGTCAAAATATACGTCGCCTGCAACAAAAGAAGCAGACTCAGACGCGGGAAAAACGTCGGTGTTATTTTAGAAAAGTGGAAATGATTCATGTTCACCTTCCTTTGTGGCATAAGCATGCCCATTTCTGATGATCCCCTCAATAAATGCAACAATATGATGCACATTCTCTGTGACTCTTAGATGTACAGCAGGGGGAACCACCTGAAAGACAAGCAGAAGTCAAACTTTATTATTTTTTTTTTCCAAACATAATCATCCTCTCGTCTGAGCAGACGTGATTACAGTTTGTAATGTACCTTTAATGACAGCATATCCCTCTTGAATTCCTCCTCGTACATTCTGGAAATGACATCTGGAGAAACATTTTCCTGTCACAAGAAGAAAACACTAAACAACCGCTCTGCATGTCTCTCCTCTGCTGGACATGTTAATATGACCCAAACCTCCCAACTTCTTCTGATGATTTTGTCGTCGATGTCAGTGATGACCATGGCGTGGATCACGGTGACACCAAACAACCTGGTCAGGATCCTCTGCAGGATGTCAAACCTGACATAAGAACTGGGAGGAAGAAGAGGGTTCAGGTTCACTCAGCCTCTCAGTCTGGAATAGATCAGTGTTGACATGTTTACCATGCATGGCCCAGGTGAGCATGGTCATACACAGTAGGTCCACAGCTGTACCTGTGATATAAAACAAGCTTTGTGGCTCATAAAAGCAGGTAAAGTCAGAGTGAGAGCCATGTGTGTTCCCTACCAGGTGGCTGTTCCTTCTCTTGCCAGAATCAGAGCTTCTTTCTGTTTGGTCAAGCTGTTGAAGGTCTTTATTCCCGTGTCAAAGCCTTTAGGAGTGATCCAGGCCTTCGCTGAAACACTGTGTCTGACAGGGACGCAGCGGCTGGAGACGAGGACCCCGCAGAGGGCCTTTCCACTCCGGATCATGGTTCAGCTCATTCAGTCACAGTGCCCTCTCCGAGCAACCCGCTGTTAGCTGTTAGCTTCCGTTAGCTTCTGGAGCAGCAGCTAACACCATTCGGTGTCCCAGCAGTAATAGTCAACATGCCGTACACCCCATCTCTATATCTATTATTAGCGTAATAATGCCGAAAGTGATTTGAAATTAAATCATGCTAACATATTGGCTTCCAGCTCAGTGACGTCTATGGCTAATTTGAATATTTGAAACGTAATGACGTCGTAATTATTTCCTAACTTTATTATTTCGATTTCCCCCCCCACCTTCATCTACTCTGTTATTTAATGTGTTAATAATGAGTGTGTTGTCATAATGAATGTTGAGGAAAAAAAATTTAAAAAATTGCCCCGGAAAGATTGTATGTCAGAACAGCCGCCATGTTGTGAGTTGCATTTCTGTTAAAGAAAGAGCGGAGTCAGGTTTATTTGGCTCTGCTTCAGTGTACTTTGCATAGTAAACAACAAATGGAATAAATAAAAATAAATAAATAAATAATAATAATAATAACTTCCAAGCTGTTTCTCTCAGTTTATTTGCCACACACAATATGGCGGAAAGCATTGTTTTCGGCCCTGTGCCCGTGTATCGCGATAACTTGGACCCGGAAGTGTCAGTCTCGCGTCATGTGATCATTCTTTTTGGCAGCCTGCCTGAGTAGCGATGTGAAAATAAGGGTAGACTTTAGAGGAGGGGGTTTCGAACAAGCTCGTTTCGCTGCTGAAGCTCTGACCCAAGATGCAGAACGTCATAAACACGGTGAAGGGAACCGCTCTGGGAGTGGCCGAGTTCCTCACTCCCGTGTTAAAGGTAAACTTCCTGGGAGAAGCTAGCTAAGGTAGAGGCTCATCTAGGAGTAGGGAAACCGTAGAAGTAAACAGAGCTGCGTTCAGTTGCTTCACTCAAACAGTTTCCTCTGAAGCTCTAGGAAATCTAAAATATGGTAGTTTTGTATGTTTCTGGTTCCTAACACACAGCTTTGGGTTGTTCCTCATAGGAATCTAAGTTCAAAGAGACTGGAGTCATCACCCCAGAGGAGGTGAGAGCATACTTTAAATCTGAACATCATAATGAGCACAAACTAACTCAGGACTGTGTGTGTCTTGTTTTAGTTTGTAGCAGCTGGAGATCACCTGGTTCATCACTGTCCCACATGGAAGTGGTGAGTGGCCACATCTGGCTCTTGATTGGTCATATCAACCTCCCAGATACAGTGGGGTCAGAGGTTACATTCAACTGTTTGCAGAGACAAAGTCATGAACTGGACTAGAAATGAGGTCTGGTTTATCTGTTGTCAGGCAGATTAATATCTATGTTTATAAAATTTGATTTGATGAGTAACCATGCCAACCAGGATGTTGCTCACATCTAGGAGGATGGGCGGCTGACATGACAGGAAGTGAAACTGAAGGTTGAGTAAATATCAGGGTTACTGTAAAATGTTGTTTTCTAATAAAGATTTTTGGCCGTCTGGATGAACTCTTGTTGCCATGGTTTCCTGATGTAACCTTGCCTTATATGAACGAATGTCTCTGTTTAGGGCCTCTGGGGAAGAAGTAAAGGTTAAGCCATATTTGCCACAGGACAAACAGTTTCTGTTAACCCGGAATGGTAAGTCCAGGTCCAGTTCACACTTTAGTTCTGATCCATTTGTTCCGGAAGCAGCATTCCCATCTGGAGATTAATTTAAAGTCTTAAGTTGTCACTCAAAGAAAATAGAAGCTGGGTTTTAGTTTCTCAGTGAAGTTGTGATTGGTTCCAGAATACCAAATATGAGCACAGTTATTTCTGACTGTTCAGCAGACGTCTCAGTTTAGTTTCTATTTTTTTCTTTAGTTCATTGAATATTATTCTGATTAAGTTCCCGTTCCTTCAGTACCGGTGTATCCTGGTTTACCTTCTAAAAGGGCAAAATCCTCGTTTCTTTTTTCTCATCTACTGTTGATCCTTCCTTCTTTTCTTCTTCAGTGTTTTCCTTCTTGTCCTTCATTTCTTGTTCATACTTAATTTCTTTGTTGTTCCTTCCTTCCATTGAACCCATTTTTTATGTTTTAAAATGAATGTAAAGGACTGAGAATTGTGGAAGATTCTGGAATTTTGACATGGAATATGGGACAGGAACGTTGCTGTTAGTCCAGCCCTCACTTCCTGCTGTTGGTTTAAAAAGATTTTTATTGGTTGTTGTTTAAGCCTTCTGAAGGTCTCTAGGTTCTCAGAGCTCACTCTTTTTTTTCTCTCTTTGCATTAAACTCCAGATGAATCAGTTTTCTCAGATTTCTGCTGGTAACATCTACTTCCTACTCTTCTTCTTCTTCTCTGCCTCCTCCAGTCCCATGCTACAAGCGCTGTAAACAGATGGAGTATTCAGATGAGCTGGAAGCCATCATAGAGGAGGACGATGGCGACGGCGGCTGGGTGGACACCTACCACAACTCCGGTAGCAAAACGCTCGGTCTTACAGAACCAGTTTCGGACCTAATCACCGAGAATCCCAGCCTCCGATTCTGTCTGCGTAGTTTCTTTTCCACACTGACTAAAGTATGATTAAGGCTGACGTGTGTGTGTGTGTGTCTCAGCAGGTGTGTTAGGCGTCACAGATGCAGTACGAGAGATTTCTCTGGACAACAACAAGGTCAGCTACTTTACTCTGTGTTTCTTAGAATGGCAGAACCAAGCCTGTTTTTCGAGCTGACTTCAGGATTTCTGCTGTTTCTTTTCACATTTGGTCTCATTATAATCATTTTCTAACACACTAAATGTTTTATTAGGGTAGTAGATGCACTATTATCTTAATAAAATCTTCCTCCTTGTCCATTATGATCAGTAGAAGAGATCAGATGGTTTGAACTTCCTGTTTGGTTCTGCTCCTTTTTAACTTCTCTGGGATTTTATTCCAGGTATCATTTGAACTTTTGGGATGTAAATTAGCAGCTCACTGTTAGGGAAAAAAAGAAGCAAGAGAAATGTGTTGCTATGGTTACCCATCCTAATAAATGTCAAAAAGAAAAAAAAAGGTCGACTGCACAGCATCCAAAACCAGAAGAAATATTTGTTAAAGCCACAATAAGGAATGATCAAATCAGAACTAACATAACAGATACACGGATCCACTATGCATCGCCAGATTGAAACATGTTGGTGGCAGTATCATGCTACGGGGATGTTTTTCTTCAGGTGGAGAAAATGGATGGAACTAATTCCTGGGGAAAAAAACTGTTATAGGTTACAGGACAGTTGAGGCTGGACATGGTGTTAGCCAGTACATGCTGTGGGAATGCTGATTGCTAAGGGGGTGATATTATAAATGCATGCCACACTTTTCAGAATTTATAAGTTCTAAATAATACTATGGCAACAAGAGTCCATCCAGGTGGCCAAGTATCCCAGTGAGGGGATATTTGGAGTTTGTTTCTGTCACATTTCTGATTTTCATGGGACAAAAATGTAAAAACTTGCTGAGATAAGATTACGCAGGCTGTTCTTCAGCTCCCTCTTCTGTCTGAACAGTGGAGCAGCATTGCTGGCCAGGATGATGCTCTCTGCCTGTGATGCAGGGAACCAATCAGCTTTGTAGCATTCCTTAAACTAGTCTTTAGGGATTTAAGATCAAAGTGTTTTTCTTCATCCTTCTGGATGGTTAAAGTCAGAACTCTGAATACTTCCAGGACAAGAACATGAACGCCACGTCTGCAACGCGTTGCGATGACGACGAAGAGGAGGATGAAGACGGCGAAGCAGCTGATATGGAAGGTACCGATGTCTGAGCGTGTTGTCAGATCTCAGTGCCTGCTGCTGCTCTGACGATGCCTTCTCGAACTTTTTCCAGAATACGAGGAGAGCGGCTTGTTGGAAACAGACGAGGTACATTCAGAGGGTTTCCTGGTGTCTGCGGAGGGGAATCCATCTGGCTAACGGCCATCTGTCTCCTGCTTCCAGGCCACGCTGGACACCAGCAAGATGGTGGAAACCAAAGCCAAAGCAGAACCCGGCAGTGAGGACGCCATCCTCCAAACCAGAACCTACGACCTCTACATCACCTACGACAAATACTACCAGACACCTCGACTCTGGCTCTTTGGATATGATGAAGTATGTAGTTGAACGCTCAAGGTGTGCAGGGTTGTATTTTCTTTAGGGGGACCAGGTAGGTGTGCAAACTGTAGAAGGGTCTCACAGTAAAACTGCTATTTCATCTAAATCTTTACCAAACAGAACACATGGATCTTTTTAGTATAACGGTGTATCAGGGCCAGAATAGCTTGGAAAAAAGACTAAACATTCTCTGAAATTTTGAAACTAATCTCTTGAAAATTTTCTATTTTTTTCTACAAAATTAAACTAAAAATGTTTGTATTTTTGGTGGAAATTTACTACCTCTTGTTATTTCTTATGTACAATGGCCCTTATGTTGTAGCTTAGCATGTAAACTACGTCATAGATTTGTTTGCTATAGGGCAAACAAAGGCACAGGCTAATTGTTCTAGCCTGTTTAGCTTAACTGTAGACAACTCTTCTTCTGGTGCAGTTATGCTAACTCTACTCAACTCTACAACATAAAGTGAGAATGATTGAACCTACAAATAGCAAAAAACGGTTTAATTGCCCCATTTTCCTCTTTATCAAAACGTTTTATTCAGTAGTTTGAGGCTGCTTTTTCTTATTAAACATCAACAAATGAATGTTTGTACGGACAAAACGCAAACTGACGGCAAGCTCTTTGTTTCCCAGGACAGGCAGCCGTTGACTGTGGAGCAGATGTATGAGGACATCAGCCAGGATCACGTGAAGAAGACAGTCACCATTGATAACCACCCCCACCTGCCTCCACCCGCCATGTGCTCTGTTCATCCATGCAGGTGAGGAATTCACTTGGGACCGGTTCCTACACAGCGTACACCACGAAAACTACCAAACTGTTTCCATTTCTCTACAAGGTTGAGATACTTTTGTTGTGCCGTCATCTCAGGCTCGCGGATAAGGACCTCACTTGATATGACCTCTGTTTTCAGACATGCTGAAGTGATGAAAAAGATCATCGAGACAGTGGCTGAAGGAGGTGGAGAGCTGGGAGTGCATATGTATCCTTTAATCTTACACCATGTGATACCGACTGCTCCAAGTTTCTTGAACCAAACCAAACTGCTGTATATTCCTTTGGTTAGTTCAGTTTGCTGTGTTTCTGTGTTCTTGTCCTTCTATCCTACAACTGTTGTCCTTTACCAAGACTTCCAGGTACCTTCTGATTTTCCTAAAGTTTGTCCAGGCTGTCATTCCCACGATAGAATATGACTACACAAGACACTTTACAATGTAGTTCCAACTGCGTAGAAGTGCTTCAGCTAACTGTATATCTGGTCCACTTGGTCTCAACACAACTATAAAACCGGTTTATGTTACTTTGATGCTCTGTGGATGTAGGTGTATTAAGCCACGTGATGAATCATTTATTGTCTAATTTGCTTGCTTTCGGCGAGAACCCGATGTGATGAACGTTAGCATCTGTACAATCCTGTCCAGATGCTTTTGATGGTTTCTATCAACTGTTCAACTCTACCGCTGCATTCTGACAACTTTAAACTCATCATTCCTCACTGCTTTAGATGTACGAGTCAGGTTCTAAAAAATAAATGGAGTTCAGCTGAATAAATCCTTATGCGGTGTGCTTGTTAATGTTTGAACTGTCTTCAATTCTGGTTTGATATCCACGAATGTCTGGCAGTTTTTCATCCTGGAGTAAGGCCTCATTATTCGCTCTTCGACCTAGTAGAACGCGGCTAAATCTTGGCCGATTTGGAACACTTTAATTTTGAAGTGCTGCTTTAATCCCTTGAATAAATTAGATGGACTAATCCCTGACATGAATTGTTTGGATTTCCCTGTTGTTTGTTTGGTTATTTGAAATATTGATCACCTGCTCCCAGATTGTTGGTTATTCATCATAACGCGGGCTGGAACTTTAAGACGTTAGTTTTGAGTAATCAATTACGTTGATTTTAACGTTGATTTTCATGTTAAAAATTTCAACGCAATCGATCTAAAAATGTTTAACGTATAAAAGTACAGAAGGGAACCTTTGTCTTTTCGTGTTTCTGGTACGCCAATAAATGTGATGCACAAGCAACATCCACAATAAGGGCCCTGTTCCAGTACTCGCACTTCCACCGTCGTTCCGCCCTTGTGTCCTTCAAATACGTATTTATGTTGAAGGGTTTGAGTGTGTAGTGTGTCCCACGTTCTCCACATCCGCACCCTTTTGGGTACTATTTCATAAAAACGCAAAGTCCGCATTTTTATGGACTTTGGCGAAGTGTTTTACCCACAATTCATTGCTGCATGTGACGTTTTGAGTTAAAAGGTGGATTTATGGTAATGTTTAGTTGGTTTTTTTTCCAGTCTTTATAGAAAATTCAAAGAAAATAGCATGATGAGGCACACCTTAGAAATAAAAAAGCTTATGATAAACTGAGCAATCTTAAATTGATATTAACATATTGGCATAAAGATTGGGCTTTTGTGATGTTCCAACATTCCACTCTCTTACATAAAATCTTTTCGCTTTAAAAATGGAGATGATTTTTTTTTTTTGAAAGCGGTATTTGTGAATAAAACTTAGCCAGAGCATTAAATATATCATAACTTAACTCTTCATCCCCTGTAAGAAGACCAAATTGAATTATATTAAAACTTAAAGATGGAATAGATTTCTTTTGAAAATCTTTCTCAACAAATTAATGACGTCGCAATTGAAAAAAGGTGTGTTGTCTCAAAACCTCAGCCACAGAACGCACAGGAATCAATATTTATTTTGAATTTCTTTCGCATAAAGTCATAAAGAAATCTCTTTTTTTTTTCCATGTGAGTGGAATAGAAAGCTATTTGGTTCTTATTTTCTTTAGAGATATGATTTTTAAACAAATATTTTCTTCTCGGGGCAAAGGGAAACAAAACTGATGAGTTTTTTGTAACATTTTTGGTCTTTAAAGTCACAACATAGGGTTTCTTGAGTTGATTTGAGGTGTGACGGTCATATTTGAAGATTTTGCTGTGAACATACATTATATAACATCCCAGTAAAATATATGGAACTTTGTGATTTGTGACAAAATAAAAGATTATATAAAGGAACTATTTTTCTAAAACGAGCCTTTTAAAACTGATCTGTTCATTGTTATTCTAGCCCAGGCAGATCGACTCCTTCAGCTGCAGTTCATCTTCGGAACAGCTGGGGGGCGGTAATTTACTCAAAGCAGATTATTGCAGCGTCCAGTCAAAAGTGAGGGAAACCGTAGAAGCAGAAGAGCTGGAGGTCGAAGCGAACCGGTCCGCGATGTCTGCGGTGTATCCCACTGTCCTGCTGTGTGTGTACGGCTTCTTCTCCAGCCTGCGGCCGTCGGAACCTTTCCTTACCCCTTACCTGATGGGTCCGGACAAGAACCTGACGGAGACCGAGGTGAGGTGGCCCTGCTGTGGGTCACAGCTCCTCTTACGTCACTCTCCAGATAGTTTCCACACACACGTTTGGACTTGACTGGTTCTGGACCTTCCAAAATGAAGGAGAACTGGTCCCGCTCGGTCGTGGCTTCTTCCAGCTTCTCTGGGTACGAAGTTATAGTTGTAAAGAACTTCCTGTTGTTTTTGTTTTTTTAAGAACCCACGTGCTCCGCTGAACCAGGTTCGTGTGATCCAGAGAACAGACACGTCAAACCTGAACTGAATTATTATAGAGTTGTGAATTTAGCTGATTTTTTTGGGTATGGATCAGGAAAGGGAACAAGAATTCCATTTATCACAGTAAAATTCCTGATTACATTTTCCACAGGAAAAAAAAAAAAAAAAAAAAAGGCCTTTAATAAATATAATGTACAAATATCTGCATGTTGATTCACGTGGTCTTTAGCATGGAGGTCAGTGACCAGTCCATCCGGCTGACCAGATATGTTACTGGCTTGCAGAGCAGTAACATATCCTGGCTCTAAGGAAATAACTTTTTCTTCATCCACATGTTCCTTCAATTTTTGAGCTTCTTTATGTTGTGTCACTCTATTCATTGTAAGAGATTTAAGCAAAATTGAGGCTGTGTTTTGTTTTTAATTTTCTTGTCCGTTAAATAAATCAAAACAAAAAAAACATTTTTTTCTGCGCTCAAATACAACAGTAACTGAAAAAAAAGATGAAACATGTGCTTTGATGTTCAAGGTTCACCCCACAGAAAACTCACTAAGTCAAGTCATTCATCCAGCTATAAAAATACATTTCCATTAACTAAATGAACAGCTTTTTAAAATTTTTGTAGGAATTAATTTGATCAAAAGCAGAGGCGAAACCACACTGTGGAAAACAAATTCTAAAATATAAATATGGAGTTGATTTCTAATTTATACTAGGATTTTTATATTAGAGACTAGTGCAGAGTCACCCAGAGGACATCTAAAACTCTGCAGACCTCCCTGCCTCAGTTGAGGTCAGAGGTCATGTTTAAGCAATACGAAGAAAAGACTGCCTGCTATGGAGGTAGAAGCCTCCATGGGAACATTCTAAGGCCAGAACTCCTACTGACCCACAAGAACAGAAAGACCTGTCTCATGTTTGCTAAAAAAAAAACATCTTGATGACCCCTAAGACTTCTGGGAAAAGTCCAATGAAACTGAAGCTAAATTACTTGGAAGGTGTGTGTCTTGCTACATCTGGTGTAAAACTAACGCTCACCCCCAACACTGAACTTAGCAGCTTTTCTGGGAGAAACCTTTTTGTTTCTTCTTTTTATAATTCTGCTAATGTAAAAATCTCTTTCTTGTGTTTTCTGCAGGTTGTCAATGAAATCTATCCCATATGGACATATTCCTACCTCGCCCTGTTGCTCCCGGTCTTCCTGGCTACAGACTACCTCTGCTACAAGCCGGTGTTGGTGCTGCAGGCCTGCAGCCTAGTACTGACCTACATCATGCTCTGGAAGGCCCAGGGCATGCTGGCCATGCAACTGTTGGAGTTTTTCTTTGGGTTGGCCACAGCGTCGGAGGTGGCCTACTACTCCTACATCTACAGCGTGGTGGAGCCAGAGCTCTACCAGAGGGTGACCGGTTACTGCCGCAGCGTCACTCTGTTCGGCTCGGCCTCCGGGTCTCTCCTCGGCCAGCTCCTGCTGTCGTTGGCCAAAGCGGAGCTGGTGCACCTCGTTATCATTACGCTGGCGTCAGCCGCCGTGGCCTTCGTCGCCCCCTGGTTCCTCCCCATGCCCAAGAAGAGTTTGTTTTTCCACATGAGTCCAGGAGCAGTCGAGGAACCTGCAGCTGGCTGCAGTCCCAGCCCTGAGAAGGCAGAGGATTCAGAAAGCAGAGCGCCCATGGTGAGAAATCTGCACGTCTTGTCAAATTATTGAAAGTTTGTGTGTTGAGTAAAGAAGGGAACTCTTCATCTTTCAGATATCCAGGTCATCTGAAGCAGCAGGTGGCAGGAGTGGGCTTGTGCAGGTGTTAAGGATGCTGTTCCATGACTTCATGCAGTGCTACAGGTGTCGCCCCCTGCTGGCATGGTCGGTGTGGTGGGCCCTGGCCACATGTGGCTACTTCCAGATCATCAACTACACTCAGGCACTGTGGGAGACATTCTATTCATCCCAACACCATGAAATCTACAACGGCTACGTAGAGACGTTGTCCACACTGCTTGGTACGCTTTCTATTACTAAAGTGCAACAACCCCTCAACAAATTGTTAGCAGCTAACCGCTACTACATGAACAGATTTTGACCAGTCAAGCCACACTTTGATGATTCTTCACTGGACAGACTTTCTTTCACAGTTAAGGTTTAACAGGTTAAGCTTCTCAAAACTTCCTCAACTTGTAAAGGTACAAAATGGCAACAAGGCTAACGTTAGCTAGATTGCGGTCAATCCTCAAAATGAATGAGCGACAGAAATGCGAGATGTTATCGGTATTCCAGCTGTGAGCACACTTCCGCTAATCTGCTGATGCGCTAATAGAAGAGCTAGTTTTTCATTTAGTGTTTTTGCTAACTTTGAACATGCTTAGTGCAGTTAATTCCTCTAAAATAATTTGTTTTCTGAATAAATTCTAAAGCACTCATTTACTTCTAGTGAAAACTACCAAAAGTAAGCTGGACTGTTTGAATCAAACAGGGTTAACTTTTATCCCCTTGATGTGACAACCACTTTCTTTTTTTTAATCGCAGCCGTCTAAAGGAGTAAATACTTCTGTCATATTCAGAAAATAGTGATTTCTTCATCCCGAGTTATTCTGAGTCCAGGTGTCTGAGCTGTGTCGTGTCCTGCAGGCGCTCTGGCTGCTCTGCTGGTGGGCTGCCTCCCAGTGGATTGGACCCACTGGGGAGAACTGCTCCTGTGGGTCCTCTCCCTCCTCATGGCTGCGTGCGTTTTCAGCATGACCCTGCTGAAGAACATCTGGGTGAGCTACAGCTCCTATGTCGTCTTCAGGACCATCTACATGCTTCTCATCACCGTGGCAACGTGAGTCTAACCTGGCATAGAAATCCACAGTGTAAGGAGGTAGCATCAGAATGTGATTTTAAGTGATTCTTTGAGACCTTTAGAAAGAAAAGGGGGAAGGCAGAAAGGAGAAGTGTGTCTCAGTGAATCCAGATTGCAGCAAGCAGCTGTTGCTCCATCTGAAGCTTCCTGCTGATTCAACATGAAGCACCTGCAGCTTCTTCTGCAGCGTGTCAACGTAGATGAGGAGGAGTTCTGCGCTTGGTTTCAGTGTTGCTCCCTGACCTCCAGGTACCAGATAGCGGCCAGCCTCAGCGTGCAGAGATACGCTCTGGTGTTTGGAGTCAACACGTTCGGAGCCCTGCTGCTCTGGACTCTGATCACCGTGGTCGTGGTGGACTCGGCCGGACTCGGCCTTGATGTTGTCACTCAGGTACATGTCGGCTGTTTGGTGACGTGGAGAAAGCTTTGCTGAGGCCAGGGTTGCGTTTGATGGCCGTCTGTTTGGTCTCACTCCCTCAGTTTTTCATCTACGGAGGATACTTCGCAGTCATCTCGGTGGTCTTCCTCCTGGCCGGCCTCTACAGAGTCTTCTCCTCCAGGCGGACCATGCAGGAAGTCAATGGCGAGTCCAGCCCTCCTCCAAATGGTGCCGTGACACAGTAAATGATTCACCTTAAAGCTTTGAAAGGACGTTGAGTCACTTTCTGGGAACAAACTGAACGGGGGCCATTTCAAGATGTCATCATATGCCGAAGTGGGCTGGACCTGAACTTCTTGTTTATAAAACCGCTTAACTCAGTTGGGTGACGCATATGATGACATAATGAACAGCAACCAATAGATATTTAGCTTCTGCAGCTCTCGGCAGCAATTATAGCAGCTTTGTGACATATACTGTTACAGCTGGAAGAATGAATGGGATGGCTAAAACAAGATTCAGATGATGTCTCTAAAACATGCTGAATTAGGAGCTGTTACCACCTGATGAAGTCGTATCTGAACAGCTTTTTATTAATGATGGCATTTTCTTCATTTCTATCGACTCAAATGGTTAAAAACAAAATATTTCATGTTTTCTGTGGTTCATCCTTGTCACATTATCACATTTATCATATTTATAAGTAACGAATACGTTTACATATTTTTTAACTTTGACCCTGTTGACACACAGGTTTGTCATAAACAAGGTTAAAGAAAAGAGGTCAAATGTTTAAGGTGGTACTTGGGAGCAGTTCACTATTTATAAAACATTTTTATACAACCACATTTACATTTTGTCTCAGCAGGTACAATTTAACAAGGTGCACATTTTAGTGATTATGTGGATCCCATAATATTGAATATTTCACATTTCTTTGGGAGTTTGGATATCTTTTAGATACAGAAGGAAAAAAAACCGTGTGTTGCACTGGCATATGGGATACGTTTATTCAGTCAGTGTGACTGCAGTCTATTACTCAAATTCTACAAATATAAAACCATTGCTTGTCGAACAGGAGCGTCTCAGAGTCTCAGTTCTAAATGTTAAGATGACTTGAATTACAGCATGTTGCAGAAATGCATCATCAGAACCTTATTTTATTCCTAATCATTGGGAGTAAAGTGTGCATAAAATGCACTGAGTGTATTATAATTATGGATTAGATTACCATAGATATCAACTTTCCTAGGTTACATTTAATATATGAAAAATATTGTCTGATACTGTTAAATATTTATGTTTTACATAAATTAAGGTTGGCACAAATTGACAGAAAAACATCATCTAGTGTTTTTGGGCTGTAATACTAAGTGTTCTACTGTTCGTTACCAGCCAAAAATGTGTTTTTTCTCTTTCTGTAATGCACTAATTAACAAAGATGTATACTTCCATGTTGGAAGTAGTGGTACTGAGAAGCACAATTAATGTTTTTCACTGAACACTACATTGTGAAACTTGAAATGATCCGCTGCTTCTTTGTCATTTGTTGTTTAAGTACCTTAAAATGTTTTAGCTGCTTTGTTTTTGTTTAGTTGATGACAAATTGCACTGAAAAGCTGCTTTAAAATACACCAATGAAGATAAATGTGAAGTAAGGAGAAGTAATTGTGTTCCTACTTTGCTTTTTCTGTCAGAGGTAAATGTTTCAGATAATTAGACAAACATAATCTGAAGAAAAATAATATCAGCTTTCAAATGATTCCATTTCAGGGGCAAACTATTCAACCCAACATGTGAATATTATTCACCCTCTCGCCTTGTGTCATGAATTCTTTATGAAAACAAAAAAAACAATTTTTTTGGAACGTTTTCTGAGCCACGTCTTATCTCCATAAACACTTCATGTGTGAAGGCCGTTAATGCAGCAAAATTCAGATTGACCCAAAATTCCAGCAGTTAGAGTTGAACAAGCAGTTCTCATGATTAGAGGCGAGAACAGGCTCGGGTTAGTTCGTACCATTCTTCTTTTTGATAAATAAAATCCTCAGTTTTATCTGAAATAGGGGTGTACCGATTGCCGGTCACCGATCTTTAAAAAGCCTGACCTCCCTATAACGAAGCATAGCATCAAAGCTGTTAAATTGCCAACAGTGGAGCGATTATCGTTAACAAAGCACGTGTAGAAAACGACCAAATGAATTTTGATATAATCAGAGAATATAATGCATATGCCTGAATTCCTTGCTGTAGCAGCTTAATGACAGAGACTGTAGTTTCTGTAGCCTCATTTGACATATGAATGTACAAGTAGACACTACTCCTTTAATCACTCGTCTCTAGATTTAGAGATGTCTAATTGAGCTGCAGTGTTTGCCTTATAATCCGTTTCCATGCCTATTTCTCTTCTGTAATCTTTTGATGCTTTGAAGTAAATGTCGAACAAACTTCACTGTTAACGTAAAATTCACTCTCTATCTGCTGTAGGGCAATTATCTTAATATATGCAAAAGACAACCAAATAGTTTTTTTTATATAAAAAATGCGATTTTGTAATATTAAATTCTTTTTATACATGTGGTCATTGTGCTTCATTTGTTATCAGAACAGGTGTGTATGTGTGTGTGTGTGTGTGTACAATCAGACTTGTTCCTGTCTTTGGTCTGTTGGGGTTAGCAAAAGTATTTTTAAGTTTTGTTTGAAATTGCGTTATTTTCTTCAAATTTTGCACGCCGTTTATGACTCCTTACACAATTTGAAAAATGAGATTATGTCAAAGTTAAAACTCATGAGAAGATGCTGCAGACGCTGGTCGGAGAGTCGGGGAACCGCGACAGGAACTGAAAGGCCACAGGAACTGAAAGGCTACCACCACTTGATCCAAAATCAAGTGGTGGTAGCATCATGTTGTGAGGCTGTTTGCTGCAGGAGAGGTTGGTGCACTAAAAGATAAAAATGAATGTGGAAATATTGAAGGTCCTGAAAACCTGAAGGGTAGTGAACTCTAGGAGTCTGTAGCCCCTTTAACAATAAACGCAAAAATGTTTTTCAGGCTCTTGCGTTGATTCTCCATCTTTGTTTTGTTCATTTTAGCCTCAATCCAGTTTCGTCTGTTAAAGCATGTTGCCCCCGGCAAGCAAGACTCTACCACTCCCGTGCCTCAACACTAATTGGACTGGGCAGGGCGACGAAGAGTTTCTGGTTTGCTCTTTGCTGCTAAACAAACCTCAGTTGGTTTCCTCCTACCAGAAAATCTCGTTTTCCGCCATTCAAGAGAAAATCTGATGCACTTCTGGAATCCAGGAAGCATCAACCACAGAACAAGATGGGACTCTGCCGCTGAATCTTTCTAGCAACTGAATAATTGAGATCTAGAAATGATTTATAGGCCGTGATCTTTGGCATCAGATAAATGTCTTCGAGAGAATTTAGCATTACTGAAGCATTTTTAAACCAGTCAGTATAAGTGAAGAGAGACACTGGTAAATATTTGTTGGTTATGTTTACAACCCAGAAACTGGAAAAAGTTACTAAATCCAAAAAATTACTAAAAAAACCATTGTCCACTGGCAATTGTTAATCATTACCAGTTGTCACAAACACTTAATGGCGGCCATTAATTTTTGCATAAACTGGCATTATCTTCATCTGATATTAAATTTTGTTTGATTTGAAACAAACTTTGTAAATTTAAAAGAAAACCGGAAAGAACCTGCAAGTACGTGTGAAATACTTACCAGCTGTTGAATGATCTGTTTATTGAAAGGAAAGAGCAGGAAAAGAAATATTGGACAGGGTCAATATTTGGGCCCAAAACTGCCCTAATTCTGATATTCGAATGACTGATCAGTGAAACTGTACAAAACTAGGAGGAGCACACACCGATTTCCTTAATTCTGGAAATCTCAGTTAAAAAAAAAAAAAGAACCAAGGGAAACAAAAGACAAACAAAATGACTTGAATATTTCTTTATACTCATAAAAATGGAGAGAATTGAATGTGAATACAGCAATAAATGGTAAAAAAGTGCAATATTCCAAATTGCAACAGCAGAATCTCCAGGGTTGGCCATGTTGCTAAGGCTCCAATGCTGTATTTTGTCATACAGAAATATGAATCCAAAAGTCTCATACAGAGTGTATTGTCTTCAGGTCTCTGTGTGGCTGAGAACGAAGCCTCAGGAGAGGCTCCAGATAAAAGTCAGCATGGCCAGGACGCCGTTCAGAACAGCTAGCCCAGAGATCACATTGAATCCGTGACTGGAGGGGTCTCTGCGGCAAACAGACACAATAAATGTCATCTAGGAAGTCAAGCTGAACACATGTGCAGCTTCACTCTGCAGTACCTGAAATCAAGCAGAGACAGGAGGCTGGGGAAGGCCATGCCAGGCTGGTACGAGTCCAGCTGAGTGAGAGTCCACGAGAAGAAACAGGAGATGCATCCGGCACCAGCTGAGATCATCAGGATGCTCCAAAAACCTGGAACACACAGGTCACTGGTCACTGATTTCTGGTTGCTGGCTTATTGATTTTAACGCCATATTTAGCAACTCTTCAGACAGAAAAATCAACCATAGGCAAAAATTGAAATTGGCAGGTCAGCGTAACACTAATTGGTGCAACACTACTTTTATGGGGATTTCGCTTACTTGTACCAAGGTGTGTTAGGAGAGGAATTCAGAATGTGTGAGTCTCTTGGTACAAGATTATTTGGTTCAAGTGCAAATTATCAGACACATTGATTATAAGGTAGAAATGCACAATATTGGCTTTTTGGTCAATATCCGATATGCCAATATACCAAAACTAATTTGGCCGATTACCGAAACTAATATTTTTTCCTATACCTTCTTGCTGAAACTATATATATATATATATATATATATATATATAAAATCACCGCCTTTCATATCGGTGAGTTATTTACGTCCGATATTGAATTTCACAGCTAATATCGGCTGACACCATCCCGATAATATCATGCATCCCTAATATAAAGAATTGATTTTTGGTGCATTTTTCGGAGTATCTTAAGATATTAACTTCCTTGTTTGTTGACAAACAAGGAAGTTAATATCTATCTCACAGGGCCAGAGAGGTTCTATGTAATTTTGACTTATATAAAAAACATTTTCATTCTTTGATCATTACAAAATTATAAATATTTTATGATGCTTCTGTTTCTACAACATACTTTAGTTTACTTATATAATTAGAGCATACAGTCTTGATGGCCTTTAATGGAAAATGCGTAGAAAGGAACCCTGGGATACTCACCCAGTATCCTCTCTTCAGTCCCATTCTCGCCTCTCAGCCTCTCCGCCCGCAGGTCTGAAACATTCAGCAGAGGTCAGCGTGAGAACATGACCCTAACTCGGAGAGCTTTAGAGCCGAGTCTACCTCTCAGGATGGGATAGGTGAGAGCGCAGAAGGCCCCCGCAGCAAACATCGCGAGAGCCGAGCCCAGAACCGAGAAGGTGGCTTTGAGCCACGGCGCGAGCCTCCCACTCCCACTGAACCCGTGTGTAGACATGGTCCTCCCGGCGGCCCCGAGAGCTCTGGATGCGGTCTGGTCGCTGTGAAGGTCGGGCCGGGCTGAAGGACGCCCCTCCCGGCATGTCAGAGCGCCTCTGTTGCTGGTTCTGAAGCGGTTCTCCGAGCCGCAACCTCGAGCAACTAACGTACCTGCCTGAGCACTTCCGCCCACAAGATTGTCCTGTGTGAGTTTCCGTAACCGGTTTTTATGGCGTAAAATATAAAAGTGTAAAACATTTACAGCGACTTGTACATTACAGGCAGAGAATCTATGATTTATAAGGATTTTAAGTCGTAAATCAGCATACACTGGTGTAACATTATAAAGTTAAAGCGAACCTAACTCTGAAAAGTGTGGCGTGCATTACATTCACCCTTTTTAGCAACTAAATTAAATTCATATGTTTATAAAGTGGCAGTCAAAATTTCAGCAATAACAGAGAATAAAATGGGGATCCACCTTTCATATTATAATTGTCATGTTTTCACTGTGTAATTCTTTCAGTTATAAATATCAACTTTTCAAATATTTACCTGGCAAGCTTAATGTAGTGACAAACAACTAAGTTTCAAACTAAAAGTTTAGTTAACATGCTAAACACAAACTTGCCAACTTTATTTAGCATGGAATCAAATATATCTTCTAATTAAATATATATTTTGGAAATAATTAGTTTGCAAACTAAATAAAAAGCAGTTAGCTTGCTAACTAAATATTTAGTTGTAAACTACATTTTAGCTTGGTTTACAAACTAAACACTTAATTGGACGTTAAATATTTAAAATCCTAACTGAAATGAGTGTTTTAAACTAATGTATAATCTTCTACCTAAATAGTTTGAAGCTACGTGGTAGTGAGGTATGTAGTTTCTAATCTAAATGTCTTGTTAATTAAATATTTACTTAGAAACTGTGACCTTTATAAATGAATGTCAATATGGTGAAAGTATTACTTTGAGATACCCCAATTAATTGTGGTGAATTTTTATTTTAAAGGTTCTATGAGCTCTACTGGCCTTTATTTAATAGTGATTTAACAGGAAAGTGGGTAATGAGAGAAGGGAGGAAGCACCTTTGGCAAAGGTCACCAGGCTGGGGATTGCCCCTGTGCCACCACAGCACCCCTTTGTGGTGAATTTTGACGATGCAGCATTACAAAAGGCATTCAGTAAACACAAGGAGATTATTTGGATCAAACTATATTTGTGTGGTAAATGGTCTAACAAAATCTAAATGAGAATCTGTGGCAAGACTTCAATATTGATATTCAGGAGTGGCTGCGCATAACATTTATTTGTTATGACCAATGTGTCCCATAAAATTCTATGAAAATGCATTAAGGTTTGTTGTTCGAATATGAATAAATGCTTACATTTTTTAAAAATACTTTTGATAGTTGTGGTAACTCCACCAAAAAACAGCAGAGGGCGCACTTGTTCTCGAATTTGTCAGGGGACGAGTTCTCTGTTTTGAAGTTATTTTATTTTGACATGCACAGTTTGACGGAAAGACGACTTCCTGCCTGCATTTTGAAACGAACCGGATGCGTGGTTTTACGCAGAGTCGCATATGTGACAGAAACGACGACGTCAGGCAGCTCAGACCGTGTCGGCTGAATCCAGGGCGACTGTCCGAGAGATAACGCGGTAAATAATCATTTATGTCTTCTATGACGGTAGAAACTGCTTTATTAAAACCGAATGAAGTTGAATTAGAGATATTTCGTCAAGCTTTTGCTGCTGCTACTTCCTGTATCCATCTGCAGGCTGTTTATTTTCTCTACATGTTGGTTTGTTGTGAAGAGGTTTTAGCCACTCTGGACGTATTTACACTCATTCTAGTGAAGCCTTGAACTGCTTCCAGTGTGTGAAAACAGGTTTATGACACAAAGGTCAATTATCTAAGGTAGGTATACTGGCTCTGTAGCTTCGCAGCTAATGTGGCTAACTTAGCATTTTTACAACCCAGCTGCTTCTGATGACTGATGTGTTTGGAGCTGATCCACTCAGACATGCTGCAGCTTTATCTGACTGCTTTTTGTACATAGGAACTTCCAGATGATGTTTTAATGTAGGTTGGTTTTGGCTACCTTCAGATACCTCCAGAACTATAACCATTCAGCAGTGGTCAAAGTAGACATGGATCAAAAACAATAACAACCCATAATCGCTTAAAAACCACTTGCATTGTGTAAAAGTGAAAATTGACATCGTCCTAGAACGGTTAACAAAACTCAAAAAGCCACAACACAACCACAAAGGTTACAACAAATAAAATCAATGCGACAACAAAATCCAGTCTCAATGGAGCAGCAGAAGATGCAACAAGAACCACGACTGGACAGCAAAAAAATTGCAACCGATCAACAAAAGCTGCAACGCAACAGCAAAAAGCCACAATGGAAGTTATCTTATGCTGACGTAACTTCCATTGCGGCCTTTGGTTGTTGTGGCTCTTGCATTTTGTTGACCTTCCAGAGGTCTGCTCCCTCCAAGGTCCAGTGTTCTGTGATATAGCCTTGATCTTGTGGCTTTCTTCCTCTGTCCTCATCACCATCTCGTTCCTCTCCTTTTTGGTTGTTTTTGGACCAGAACTGAGGTTCGTCTAGACCTGTTCTTTCTGCCTGGACCCTGCTGACAGTTCCTTTGTGTTGCAGACGACTGATAGCTTGATCAAACACTGATTGGACATTCCTCTTCTGGGCTATCAGAATGTTCATGTTCCGTAAAGTCTGGTCAGTGGACTCTATCAAATCAAGAATTCGATAGTCTTCTCTTGCTTGTAGCCCAAAGTGAAGGGTTGACAAAGATTCGGTGCCATGTCTGGTACTGGTGGTAAAATAAAGACTGAGGGGGTTCTCGACACACCCCTCACCAAGGACTTATACCTGCCTGTTTCAGTAGTTCAAATTCCAAATATGCCTTAATATGTATTATTACGCACATTAGAAATCATTTTAGATGCTACTATCTACAGTCATCCTCATCTCCCTTCTTGGGGCCAATCAGCCCCAAAGAAAATTAATGCCGCTTTTGGATTGGCTGCTTTGCAGAGGCCAGCTGTTGTAGTATGAGGTAGGTAGCATTGCGACTAGGTATTTCAGAAAAGACAAATTTTTCCCAAATAAGTTTGAGTTATGTTCCACAGAGAAATCAATGAACAGGTGGGATACACCGCAGTGCAAAACCGTAATGGGAGATTTGGCAGCCATTTGGGTCGAAACAAAAACCCAAATGTGTAATAAAAACATGTAGAAGTGTTGATAGTCATGAGGAAGTGTGGATTCAGTTGTTGAACAGTTAGTTGGAACCCAGGTTACCAACAATATAACAGCCGTGGTCCATGTCAGTACATTTTCTCTGATTGTCACAGCAGAGTAGGTTGGCATGGTTTCTGATTAGATCTGGACAACTTCCCAGTTTCAGTTTTTCAGTTTCCTAACATTAATGAACATAATTAATGTTTTGTTAGGTTACTATTACTTGATTTATTTTTAGCCTCCACCAATTAGTTTACTGCAGAACAGAGGAATAATTTGCAGCTATGGGGAAGTTGCTATAATTTCTGACTAGAATGTTTAACACTTAGCTGTAGAAACGGAACTATGAACTTTCTAAATTTCTCTTAAACATTAGACTGTGTTTTTGTCAGATGCTTGACCGAGTTTGTAGAGCGACTCGACCTTGAGCCACGGATCTGTAGCACAGCTTGCATGACATCTTGTTCTTTTGCCTCACAGGCAAAATACCTCCAAACAATGCTAACGTGACTGTATGTCACAGAGCCCAGCAGACATAAATGCTGCTCCTAATATAAAAACAACCATTACCATTAAGTATGCAGTTGTATTGCTAAACAGAACACAATATTTGCATTTAATTATAGTTTGGAGTATATTGATGTGCTTATGGAAACAATTGTGTAAAAAAAAAAAGAAAGAAATCAAATGGGCAATTTCCAGTTTATCTAGGGTGTCAGAACTTTTGACTAAGCCGAACAATAAAAATCTGGACATACATCAATCAATGAAATGCCCCCGAATCAAACTTGAGAATTTGTTCAACAACTCATAGGCGGAAGTGAGAGCATTGCGCATCACAAATAATCACCTTGCTGCATAATAAAACATGATTTAATGAAGCGTTGAAGCCGATAATTTGCCCCGGGGAATTTTAATATTCGAGGTACTCGAATCATTCGAGGAATCGTTACAGCCATTAAATGACGTGAAGGGATGTGTAGAACTCTCACACTGATATGAAGAACTCTCCTTATTAGATCATCCAGATGGTTTGTCTGGTACTGACTGTCTTTTATTTTGGACAAATATGTGAAAAAAGCTAAAAAAAAATATTGTGAATCAGCAGCTTAAAAACTGTTACATAAACCACTTATCTCTGTTGAAAGCATTGAGGTATCTGATGATGCAACTTGATGTTCAACCAAACAAGGATTATACTGAAGTATTGTAGAGCCCACCGTGCACTAATTAATAAAACATAATTTAACAAAGCTTCGAGGCAGATAAATTTTCCTCCAGAAACTTTAAAAAACGAGATACTTGAATCATTTAAGGAATCGTTAAAGCCCTAAACTGCTGCTTGCGGATGTTTAAAACTCTGCAAATATGACTGGAGAAAGGCCTTTGTGACTCTTTATTGGAAAATGGTTAAACCATTGATGGGGTTATGAGGCAGATAACAGGAAAAGCTGAATGATGCTGATAAGCATCAAATCAGTTGTGGGGACTTCAAAGCTGAGAAATGCCACGACTCTGGTTGTCTGATTAGAATTTAAAAAGGTATGTAAAGCTCTTCTGTCTAGAACAGTGAAGGAGTAAACATGCCCAATGGCATGAGCTAACATCATCTGTTTACAGGTTTACCTATAACCCACATGAGGTGGTAAAGCAGTCAGGCAGATCATAGCATGTTGGGTTTCTTTTTGATTCCTGTTGATTCAAGAAAGTTGATCAATGTCATCAACTTATCACATAGCGTTTAATAAACTAAAAAGAAGGCTTTCCTAATTCTAGTACATTTTGGTTGACAGCAGAACCATTAAATAGACGTATACGTTGAAGAGTCACATCAGACGTAGACAAATGTTCTGAAACCAAACGGTTGGAGAAAAATGCCTTCCTACGACTGTGACTGTTTTACTATAAGTGTGATGTTTTAGGTCTATAAAATGAGCTGTTTAAGTCAAACACAAGGAGCAAAATAACCAGCAGTAGCAGCAAAGCTTTCCACTTGTGTCTAGTTTTCATGGTAACCACTTTTGAACCTTATAATGGCAGCTGTCATAGAGGCCAGGCAGGATGCTGTGACTGCTGCCTCCATTTTAGCCTGTCCACATGAACATAGGGAGGCTGTGTGCGTGTTTGTACGGCTGGTTGGGGAAAGATGTCTTCCTCGTTGTGTCCAACAACAAGTGGGGCTGGGAAGAGTGTGAGTGTGCTTTGGACAGCCAGAAAAAACCGTGGCCTTTCAGCAGCGTTCTCATTTAAAACGATTTGAAACCGTTTTTACACATTCTCTGGTTCATAACCAGCATGTTTTGTCACGTCACCTTTACACAGCTGCTGAGCTAACAAACTGGTTTTACAGATTGAGTGATTAGGTCACCAACTGATTGACTGGACCAGTGCGTTAAGAGGCTGATGATGATTTCAAGTGAATAAGAAAAACAGTACCAAGACTACAAACCAAAGATGAAGCCGTCATTTCAACGATACAATAAAGCAAATTCAAACAAAAAAAAAAACTAATTCCAGTAGGAACTAGTGAGAAGTTGTTAAATTTAGTCGTTTTCAAGAGAATAGTCTTTTTCCCTTTTTGCTCTTCTGCTTCTTGTGGTGACATAAGCTTATAATTAGTCTGGCTTCCTGGATTAGTTCTTACACCATTGCCGTCTGTGTTCTTCAGCAGTATCTCCAACAGAAAGTTTTAGACTTTGAAAATAACTTTTTAGAGTTTTGCAACTCTAGTGAGCACTGTATGAATGCATTTTAAAGTAATAATTGGTGTTTGAACTATTAAAGTAGTCAGTTGTCTGTTGGCGTGAGTCTCAAGTATTCATGGATTTGAGCTAAGTAACTCCCACCAATACCAGGTTTGACTTTAGTGGTGGAATAACATCAAGTTAGTCTCTTTGAATAGTTATTCTCATTCAGACTGGGAATGCTGGTTCCTGCACTGTTCCTGTCAGCAGCTCTGGTATTTTTTTCTTCACCATGTCTGAAGAACAAACAGATTTTAACAATGGGTGGAACAAACTCATTCCTCCATCCATCGCAGGGTTTCTATGGCTTTTTATGATGGCACCAGCTAAAACTCCACCTCTTTTAATAACACTGCAGCCTCCGTGTGTGAAGTTCTGACCGGAAAGAATAAAGTGTGTAGCAACCTGATGAGTAAAGCAGAGATAAAATGGTCACCTGCAGCTGGACCTCACCTATTTCACCTCTGAACACAAGCTGCACAGCTGAGTCATGTGGGAGTGCGCTCGCAGCCCCTGCAGCGACCCGCTGTGTGAGCACGCTCACAACGAAAAGAGGAACCTGCTGCTGTCGGCGTCACTCAACCTCCAAGACCTCGTCAGCTTTTACGGTTCCTCCGTTCTTCACTCAGGAGCAGAATGTGTGCAAACAGCTGCATTTCACTGTGTGGGTGAGTGTGTTTAGTCAGCAGCAATCAGCTGACTGACTGTTGGTTTCTAGCAATGTTTATTTAAAGCAACATGCTGTCAGCCAGCATAACATCAAACAGCAGTGTGTGTGTATGTGTGTGTGAGAATAAAGGAAGAGCGTGTGGGGGTTGGGAGATGAGAGTGCGGCGCGGGGACGGAGCTAATCTGAGGGAAGAAGGCGGGAGATGCTCCCATTATTTGGATGCAGATCCAGCATGCAGCAGTTTCAGGTTCACTGGCAGTAGCTGGAGCTGCTCCAGGCTCTTATCTGGCTGCACGCTGCGGCTATCAGAGAGGAGGAAGCACAGTGCAGTTGTTCAGCCATGTTCCAACGGCTGGCTCTGTGTCAATTCTGGCCCAGCAGTTGGAATTCTGCCGTTCCTGGTTTTTCACCGACCACTATCAACATCTGATGGTACTTCCATCAGATTTGTGTGTTTCCATTGGCCACACAAATGCAACACAATAAAGCATTAATGCACACTTTGTCAATAACCAACAAGCTAATTGATGTGTTACACCCAACCATAAAGTTTACAGTTACTGTATTCTCCATAATGTGACCTAAGGATCGAGAAGAAGCCCCATTACATAGAGGATTGTGGTCATCCTGACCACCATGACACAGCCACCTCTGTGCTGCATAGTTGGGTTGAGATTGTCCTTGTTCAACATCTGAGAAGGTTAAAGGTGTTCATCCTGTTGCCGATTGGACAGAGCTTTCTTATGAACTGTAGCCAGAGACAGCTGTGGGGTATCGGGCTTTTTAGTGTTTTCTTTCCCTCTCCATTCAGATTGAACTTGCTTGGACAGTTGAATCTGGACGTATTAGCAGATGTTTCGAATGTCCCTCCCTCACCTTCAATGTTGCCAAACTTAATCTGGACTACTGGCATCACCCAGGAGATGGAAGGTCTAATACTTTTGCAGATGGATCTTACGGTGCCTTTAATGACTATTTCACACCTAATCTCTCTGCATCCAGGCTTGAGTGGGTGCCACGCCCGTAGACATGGGAGCATCGGAATGTTAGAACATCCTGCTCAGTAGATTCAGATCTGCTGCTCCTTCTTTCAGCGACATTGACTGCAGCGTTCAATTTCTCTCCCAGCATCTGTTCCATATGCTGGGTATTCTGCTTTCTCTTTGATTATGAATAGTCCAGCTGCTATGCAACAAAGCCCAGTTTTCAGCAGGATAAACAGCAGGGTTTTCAGCTACCACTTGAGAGAAACTGGTATTAATATCATTCTGTCATTGTTTCCCAGTAACTACAGTGAAGGAACTGAAAATCAGCCTCATTAGCAGATTTTCTGTGAACGCAGCTGAAACGTACTTCCTTTCTCCTGCTGTGGGTTCTCTACCAGGACAGTCATGGACTGAGCCTCAGCAGTGACCATACTATTCACCAAATGGATTTTTAGCCTAAGACGTTAACAATAAACAATTTTTACCTTGTTTTTGGACAAAGTGATCATGTCATGTTAATGACATGTTTTCTTCACTCTTCTCCCCCTTTCCAAGTTTTCCCATCTCTGTCATTTGTCATCTCAGCATTTGAATGTGCAGTTGACCTAAATACACTAACATAGCATAGAATTTCTTCTATGATTATTGGGCAGAATATTCTGTATGTTTCCTGTTTGAAATAGTTACTGGGAGATGAAAAGGAAAGTTAATGGAACTGCTGCTTAAAACTTGAACACAGACGTCACACTTTATTCAACTGGAAGTTACAAAACAACCAAGTAAATTAGCGCTTTAGTATTTATCTTGAAAAATGAATTCAAGGGAAGCTACGGTTTGTTTTTTTTTTGTCAAACTTAGCAAAAGTGCTAAATATAATGGTTATTTGTGTTGTAATCCCATATGACTCTGATATTAATATCATCCATCCGCTAAAAGACATTCAGTATGGCAGGAGAAGAGCATGTTGCTAAGAATCTGAAGCATCTCTGTGTCTTCCAGACTAACTCTTGGTGTGTGAAGGTTTCCCAGACATCGCCGTCCCATCCTGTGTGTGGGATGTCTTCTGAGCTGCTGGTAGATCTGGGTGAAGACGCTGCAACTGCACAGTTAGGACAGCTGAAGCTCTCCACCCTTGAGGACCAGCAATGGCCACCTGATGAGTCCTCACTTAGCAAATCAGGTGAGACAGACGTCCTGATTTTTCTCCTCTGGTGATGTTTTATCTCTCAGCTGTATTAAAGTGTGGCTCCATGTGTTTCAGAGACGGAGAATTCCCAGGGCTTCGACCCCGGCTCTCCCCACCTACCCTGGGACCATCCGTTCTATGACATAGCCAGGCATCAGATCATTGAGGTTGCAGGTAGGCTCTTTAATATTAAAGTTCTGCTTGTTTGTTTCTGCTAAAGTAAAGTGTGTGTAATATTGGTGCTGTTTGAACTGTGTGTGTAGGTGATGACAACTTTGGCAGGAAGGTGATAGTGTTCAGTGCCTGCAGGTTGCCGCCGCAGCATCAGCTGGACCATCAGAAGCTGCTGATGTAAGTAACCCTGCACATCAACGCCGTTCACCCCGGGGTTTAATGATGCGTCCATTTTTACCACCAAGTTGAAACTTACAGAAATGTCTCTAGAAGTTGGAGTTTCATGTGGTTAAAGTGAACAGTCTGGAATTTAATTCAAGTATTTCAAGGTCTGGAAACGTATCTCCATACTTTCCACATCAAATTGTCTAAGAATTGCATTCATTCATCCATCCATCTATTTCTACATCCAGTGTGGACATCATTGGCTGAGACAAATCTGATTGGTTTGGTTTTTCTGCCCAGTCTTCACTGAATATCACTGGTTTCATTTTACACTTGAAACTAAGATGGCTGAATCAGAGCCCTACTGAATAAAATTCTGTTGATTGTCTCGCTGATTGATGATGAAGCGGTTTCTCTCCTATAGGTATCTTAAAGCCACGCTGGATCAGTACGTGGAGAGCGACTACACATTGATCTACTTCCATCATGGACTGACCAGCGAAAACAAGCCTTCGTTCAGCTGGCTGCGAGAAGCATACAGGGAGTTCGATCGGAAGTACGTTCACTAACTTAAAGGAATCCCTGTAGAATTTCACAGGAAGATCCTACACACCATCAAAATTAAGACTTCTAGTTGGGTTCCAACATTCTGGAACAGCCTTAAGTTTGAGTTCAGGGTTTTTCAGGTCTTTATAAGCATGGAGAATTACAAATGGAAAAGATTTGTAATTGCAAATCTATCTGCCATTACTTGATGGTGAGCTGTCATATTTCATATGTTAAAATGAATCTAATGTTCTGAGAAGCCCGTGTGTAGATCCAGAGCTCCTAAATCTAAACAATAAAACCCCAACAACAAACTAAGACAATCCTTTGGTTGCACTCTGCTAACCCTGGTTCTCTTTATGACTATGTGTTTAGAAACAAAAAAAAAAAAAAAAAGAGAAACACTTGGCGTTAAATAAAGGCAGGTCCTCCTACTGGGACAGAATGCTGAGGTTAAATCTGCTGCTTGTGCTTTCAGGTATAAGAAGAACATCAAGGCGCTGTACATTGTCCATCCCACCATGTTCATCAAGACTCTGCTGATCCTCTTCAAACCAATCATCAGGTTGGATTTTTAGGGAAAGATTTAAAATTGGGACTTAAGAAGAAAAATAGCGTGATAACTAAAGTGATGAGAACTTAGAAATTTGTAAAATGATAAATGATGTCATCACCAAGTTGTCATATGGTTAACATTTTAGAGAAAATTTGTATACTGCACTCTGCTGGTGAGAAGCTCTGTTGCTATAATGCACCTTGTTCCAGCTTTTGAATTCAAAGTAGTGTGAATCTAGTCTTACTAAGACTTTTAATAGTAATTTCTGTTCCATTCTATGATCTCCCACCATGTTAGCATGTTTGGTGACAAAAACAATAACTTCAATCTTTTCTGCATTAAGCTAATATCAATTCTGACCTACAGGAGCGTTGTTGATAATGTGAACGTGCTTGCTTGCGGACATGTAAAGAAAAACTACAAAGCTTTGTTATGAGTTTAGTTATGACAGCATATATTGGAATACTAGGTAATCTGAACTAGGGAAGCATGGATAGTCCAACAACGCAGCCTTGAGGAATCCCATTTGACGTTTGTTCTCTCAAATATAGAACCATCAAATTTCTCAAAGTAGCATAGTATTAAACAGTTAACTGTTAAATCTACAACAGATGTAAAAAAAATCTATACTAGAGGTGCACTGGTCGCAGTTTTCAGACCTACCGTTAAGAAGCCTGATCTGCTGATTCTGATTTTGACTGATGTTCAGGTCTTTGCAGACATAGATAAGATCAATGTCACGTTAAACTCCGCTGGTCAGGATGTGGCAGGCTAAAAGCCTGAATGAATTTTAGCTTTAAGGTTTCCACACTTATCCAAACAGTTTTAATGCAGCTCTGCTCTGTATATGAATCACTTTCCATGTGTTGACTGAGTGAATAGTCTGTGATAGTGTCTCTCTGTCCTGGTTGTAGTTTTAAGTTCGGCAGGAAGATTAACTACGTGAGCTACCTGAGTGAGCTGGAGGACGTGGTCAAGTGTGACCAGCTGGTCATCCCAACCCGTGTCAGAGAGTAAGAACTGACTGGCATTAGAACCCTCTGCAGACATTTGAATCATCCCAAACTGAGCATGTTTACATCTGATCTGGATCAGGTATGACAACAAACTGAGAGCATCTCTGAAGCCCAGCTCGCTGCCCTCCATGTCTCCTCCTCATAGCCCCCCACTACCTGAGCAGGTGTTTGGGGTTTCACTAGTCATGTAAGTTCACAACACAGAATTTCAGCTTTTTCTGTCTGCAGATTAATGCTTTTTGGTTTTGCTCATGGCTGACTTTTTTTTTGTTTTGTGCCCTAGGCTGAGACAGAAGGATCCAGATAATCATCTAGTTCCTGTAGTGATGAGAGACACGATTAGCTTCCTGTCAGAACAAGGTAACACAAGAAATTAAGTGCTGTGTGTTTCGTATAGTGGAACAGACAATAGTGCTGTCTGAACAGACAGCTGATGGTTGTTGGTCTGTAAAACAGACATTGAAAACCTTTGCTTCCTGTTCTCTGCTCTGTTCCTGTCAGGTTTGGAGATTGAGGGGATCTTCAGGCGGTCCGCCAATGTGACTCTGGTGAAGGAGGTCCAACTCAAGTACAACTCTGGTATGAGTGGCAGGCCTTGGTGGCCAACTTTAAGTGAACCACCCCACTCCTCAGCCATGTCTTTTAAAGCTGGAGTGAACTGAGAAATCAGTTGATTTTTAGATCTGATTAGAGGCCAACTGGTTGGAAACGCATGCATAAATCCACACCTTTTGGGGTTAAGCTATTCCAAAATACCTGCGTTAATTCCTGATAAAAGATGCTAAAGACAAATTAGAAACAAATCCGATAATTTGTTTCTAATATTCATTTATTTTATAGTTCTTAAACAGAAATCAGAATCAGCCAAAACTGGTATCTGGACATCTGATCAAAGATCAGAAATTTACCAGAAAATTTTGATCGAACCAAGATCTACTGACAATCTGTGGCTGTAGTTAAGATGTGGTAGATCACTTTAATGTTGAGAATTCGTCGATTGTCGTCTTCTGACTGTGATTTAGGAGCCACAGTGAACTTCAGAGACATGGAGGACGTTCACCTGGCCGCTGTCATACTGAAGACGTTTCTTCGAGAGCTTCCTGAGCCTCTGCTGACCTACCAGCTCTACAATGACATTGTCAACTTCACATGTAAGTTCAAGACTTGTTAGAATGAGGATAAATCAATCTAATCCCTGATTCTCTGGAGGATGACAGACTAACAGGAGTCCCAGAAGCTTATTTTCAGTCTAACATGTTTTCAGGACCATATTGCTTTTTGTGGAAACGGCTGAAAATCCAGCTTTTCTAATTTTGCTCTTTACTCTGTAAGGATTTACTCCCAAAGGGTTGCAGCAACCAGTTGTAACCTTTAAAGACAGATTTGCTGGATAATGCCAATGAGTTTGACACTTTCTTTGGTTTGTTCAGCTGTATCCAGTGATAACCAGGCAGAAGTAATAAAAACTTTGATGGAGTCTCTTCCAGAGGAGAACTACGCCTCACTGCGATACCTCATCACATTCCTGGCTCAGGTACAACACATACTCTGAGAACAGTTCCACTTCCCTCCACCAGCTCCCATTAACGTGCGTTTCTTTTTCCAGGTGTCAGCCAACAGTGAAGTGAATAAGATGACAAACAGCAACCTGGCTGTGGTGTTTGGCCCAAACCTGCTGTGGGGGCGGGACAATGCCATGTCGCTCAGTGCTATTGGGCCAATCAACAACTTCACCAGAACCCTGCTGGACCAGCAGCATCTGATTTTTACCTAATTTCCTCTCCCCTTCTTCTTCTTGAGGTTTTTCATGCAGCCTGTGTTGCCATGGAGACCTCCCTTCTCTGCAGCATTTAAACATGAGCGCCACCAATTAGAAAGAACTCCTGTACCAACACCACAAACTGTAGGCCAATCGCACGTCGTTTCATCTCTCTGACTCGTCCACTAGCGTTGTCCTGTTGATTATCCCGCCTATAGGCTGCATTCCTGTGTCCGTGTGAGTCAAGCATGAATGAGTTAGGCTACAAAGAATTATCATGGTCAAAAAATATGGAACAAAAACCATGCATTTATTTGCTCTCTCTAAGGTAATGTCCTGTTTATTGCTCCCCTTTCTTGATTGGTGCCAAAAAAAAAAAAACTGCCTCACAAGCATGACCAAATGTTCTGTAGGAAAGTGATTTCTTAGCTGAAGGCAGGAGAGACCGTCAGAACGGAGGTGGAAGTTTGTGTCTCTGCGATGGACTCAGGTTTACCTAAATAATTGTGAACTTGGTACTGAAATTGTGTCGACAATCTTCGGAGTGCTGTGGTCACAGGAAGCCATTGAGTGGCTTCGGTGTAGTTTCTTGGAGAGACCAAACCCAGCTGCTGGTGTAGAGACTGGACCGGACCAAAACATTGAACTAATTCTACCCTTGGATTTCTAGACCTTCTTCCCAGCCTAACATCATGTCGTTTGATGGCTTAGTGACCGCTTAAGTCAGCAGTATTAGGTGGTGGAGAAACTTTCTGTTTCCTCGTGGGATGCAAATTCATTATCTTCATGTACTAGAAGTGTTTTGTTTCCATAGCAATACACCATTTAATTCCGCGTTACCGCCATATTTCCTTATACAGTTGGCTTAAGTGATCTTGTATTGTTGGTAATGCTCTCTTGGTTTTTATAGTCTTCCAGCGCCTAGTTGGTAAACTTCAGGTAGTGAGTAGGAAAGTACAGTACACCCTCATCACCCCGTAAAGACCAGACATGATTGGATGGTGTCAACCGTTTTTTTTTTTGTTTTTTTTTTTAAAGACTTTTATTGCTAATAGAAGCATGTTTCTATAGGTACATGACAGTAACTGCCACAGAGGATCACTTTCAGTCATACTGTAAGCAACACTTTCTACACGTTTTTGTTCATGTAGCATATTCAGCACGTTAATAACATAATGCTGTACGGATGTATGTTAGTGTTTTATTCCATGTGTTTTTGTTGCCTTATAACTCGTTTCATGCTGTGCCACCAATGGAGTCCATCCAAGTTGTACAATGTATTTTTTTTTTTTTTGTTGTTGTGTTTTTTTTTTTTTTAAACTAAGTGCATACGGTTTTAAATCTCCACATATGCCTTAGTGGATTTCGCTCTTCCTGCAAGACAAACAGGAAGAGGGCTGCAAGACAGCAGCTCCTTGCCTGCAGTTGAGCGTTGAGATCCAGAATCCCCAGTGGGGTTTTGTTGGGGGTTTTTTTTGGGCCTACCATGTTTGACCTTATTAAATTCCCACCAAAACACAATTTTCTTTACCATCTAGTTCCAAGCCTATGTGGTCTTTCATATTGGGTCCAGCATAGTACCCCCTCTCTCTCTCCTTTGGGCTTCTGTTCATATCCGTAACTTCAATTTAAATTTTAGTCTTCTGACTATTTGCATATTAGCTTTTATTAGAGCAAAATCAAGCACTTCCAATCATGGTTTAAATCTTGTGGGATGTATCAGGGCTGTTAAAAGACTTAATATTTCTTAACACTAAAGCTGTGTGAAGCAGAAGCGCCTGCAATACCTGCCAACATGTTGCTCCAATTTGTTTTTTTTATTTTTTTTTATTTATTGTTAGTCATGACCTGTGAGTTTTTATTGTTTTACATCGTGTTGGACTCTGAAGCTTTTATTATCCGTTTATTATGCAGCTCATCCAAAGTATTCAGTGTCAAAGTGAAATCTTCATACATGCTAACCAACAGTCATACAGAACCGATCGCCTGGGTTTCCATCACACAGTCATAAATATGTCACCAAAATAATCTGCAACCTTTGAATATTTGTGATGTGATGTTGCTGTGTTACCTAAAATGTTTGAAAAAACACCAAAAGATGGAAAATTTTTGCTCAACTGGAGCTAAAAGAAAAAGCAGCAGCTGTTCCACTGGTGCCATGGTGACTGACATGCTCATGTCGTCGGCCTCGCGCGCGCGCATGTGTGTGTGTGTGTGTGAGACTGTATGTAGAAATCATTAATTCAGTGGATTTGTTAGGTGTGTGTAATCAGGTGATCATGTCGTAACTCCAGCATAGTGATTTTTAGATTGGTTCTTATTTTATCTGTGATGTGAAACGATTCTTAAAAGTACAGTGTTCCTCAAAAGTCCACACACCCTGGTTAAAGTTCCATTTTCCATCTATTTTATGTCCTTATTGGCCCTTTTGACTGATTTCTAGACAGAAGTAAAGTAAAGGTGGAGAAATCATTTATACTGGTTTCTGAATTTCACCAGGGTGTGTTAAGACTTTTGAAAACCACACACACACAAAAAAAAAAAACTACTACAAAACAAGAAAGGAAACCAAGTCAGAACAAGTTTGGTTTATTTTAGAATTTATTAAAAGAAATTCTTTGTATGTTTGTGTGCTTGTGCCTTATTTGTGTTTGCCAAGTGATTTTCCTCTTTAGCCATCTAAGTGACAGAGTGGCCAGAGATTAAAATGACCAGAGCTGCATTGAGCAGAGCCTATGGTTTCCATGGAGATTTGAGCAGCGAAAAGCTCTGGTCTGAACTTGCTTGTTGAACACAGGTTGGCTGTAAAAATGAGAAATGACTTCAGAATGAAGAACTTCATTTCTCCACATACAGAAACTGCAGCTACTGAGAGGGGCAAGCACTACGTTTTGATGGAAGCTGTACCATGTTGAGGTTCAAGGCTATCATGTTTGTTTCTGTAATAAGGATGGAAGAGAATTTATTATTCATCAGAAATGTCTGAAAATAGATGCTGTTCTGTTTCGTGGGGATTTCATGACGGTAGCTTTTGTGTGCATGGATTCTCCGTACCGCTCTTCCTCGTCGATTCTGTGATCAGTTGCAGACCCATTTATCTCTGGATCTTTGTACTGTAATTGTATTTGACAGTAAACGTCACAACTGTGGGAGGAGATGTAGGTTTGACCTTTGACCTCCCTGCTAACTTGTCGATAACTCTGTGATTCTATTTTCTTAACTGTGGTTTTCCATCCTTTTACTTTTGATATATAGCACTGTGGATCTTTGCCCTGTACTTGTATAATATGTTGTATGATCCATGTAAACAACCAATAAACGAATGGTGAAAAGAGGATCATCACAATGTCTTTTGGTGAATATGAGACAGGTCTTTGTGACATTTTGGGTCAGCAGTGGTTCTGGTCCCGGAACTGTCCCGTGGAGGCCGTTTTCCCCCAGTCCCTCTTGAGTCATGACCTCTGACACTATCTGAGGCAGTGAATCCTGCAGAGCTTTCCGTGCTGTTCTGGGTTCAAAGCACATACCAATGGTCATAATGGTTTGGCTGGTCAAACTTGCCACAACCCAACAAAATAACAAAAACTGAAATTAAGAGAACAATTTTGCTAACTGAAATAAATAAAAATGATAATTAATGGGAGGTATGTTAGTTTAATAAACGTGCGATAATCCAGTTAATGGTAGTTTCCGATTATAAATAGATCCTTCATTTTTGTGCTTATGAATCTATTTATTCATCTTTAAGTGATATTGATTCCCCACACACACACACACACCTAGATATACATCAGTTATCAGCAAATGACAGTACTCTTTCTTGCTGCACTTGCGCTAGTCCGCAAAATGGTGGGAGAAAACGCCAGTCAGTTGGTTGTTCAACAATAATCATTCATTTTGTGAAAGTGTAATCTGTTCAAAATTCATGACCCATTACAATATCTTGACCGTTTTGAAATCTTCAGCAAACAAAATGAAGAGAAAGCATGACAGAACTAAAACGACAACTAAAAACCAAACCAGAACTAAAAAAAAAAAAGAATTTAACTAATAAAAACTAGCAAACACTAATTAAACCTAACTTAATTAGACAAGCAAAAAAGTCACAACGAAATAAAGCAAAGCTATAATAAAAAATCCCAAACTACTACCAGCTCCCAGGAATGGTGAGGTGCAGTTTTCCACCACTAGATGGCAGTCTCACTGTACTGCAGTAGAATGGACAGGAGAGTGCCGTCAGAGCTGTAATGCCCTGACTGCATCATCGGTAGTTGTGGAGTGACCTCACTGCATTATTATGGCAAAATGAAGAAAGTCCGGACAGACCAGGAGTTCACTTGGGGAACAACAAGCAAATCCTTAACGGAGGCGAAGACATCAGCAGATTCTGAGTCACAAAAAAATAACTTGTTAAATCAATCCCAGAATCCCTAAGTATCTCCATCATTGACTTTCCACTGCGTATGTTCAAACTTTCCTGTTGCAAATCAGACGTTGTGTGCATCCTGAAACATCATCTCTATACTTAGCGCAGTGAACTCATTCTATGCTCACACAGCAGCTGCTGAAAGAACACCGCAGTCAGCAATTTCTTCCCCTCCTCCTCTCTTATTTTTGAACTGAGAGAACGTTAGGACAAAAAGCAAGGTGAGCAGATCGACTGGAGGGGGGGTTCATCATTTAATCCCTTCTCCTGCAGAACCGAGCAGAGGCCCGGCAGATTGTGACGGTACTTTTCCGTCACCGGTGACATCTGGAGGGCACGCAGCATCCACTGCAATTCGACTCTCTGCCTCCCCTCTCTTTCTCTTTGCGTGTGTGCAGGTACACAGTGTCTGGTACATGGAAATGTTCTGTTGTTACTGAAAACAGGGTTAGTGCTGGTGAAGAGACCTTCAGCACATGAGATCTCTGCTCAATGATAATGTGGAGGAGGGCTTGTGTCTCTGCAGATAATTCATCTTGTTCAGAAAACAAATCATTTTCTCAACCTATCCGAATGATCTTTTTTACTCTACGCATGCAACTATTTAAGACTGACAGAGCTCTGGAGTGGAAGGTGAGCCCTTGAAGGACGCTGCAGTCCAGGCCAACGCTCCGGTGATCAGTGGGTGCGGAAGGAGGTCGAGGTACTCATTTTCTTTCATCGTATGTTCAGCGTCCACCCGGGAACTGGGCCTGACGCAGCCAAGCACAGGTGGAGGTGCAAGTCGGAAGTGAGAGTAAAAGAGAGGGCTGGACAGGAAGTGGTGGAATGTTCTGCAGGGACAAGGTGACTCCTGCGCAGGAGGGAACTGAACAAAGCCTGCACCACATTTTGCGGCGGGTCTGTTTAGAGCAGAACAGCCGATTAGATCAGTTAACCAATTCCTGGGAACACATTTCGCAGAAACAATCAGAGAAACCAAACAAGCCTCCGTCTGTGTGTGGCATTCTGCTCGCCTCCATTTTGACGCCCTGAAGAGAAGACTCAGTCATCCGTAGCAGACATGAGTGTCTCCTTGACTTTCCTTTCTCAGATTTCTATCGAGCCATAAATCTGCAGCTCGGAGGCTGTGTTTTCAAAAGCATGAGAGATAAGACGCTTTATGGAACATATGAATATCCCTCTGAGAGGTTGCAACCTAAGCACAATAAATACTGAAACATGCATGAGTCTGAAAGGCTTTATAGAACTGTGTGTTTGGTGCTTGACTTGTGGTTTGCCTGGTTCAATTCCTCTGAAAAGGTGAGGTAGTTCTTGTCCAGGTGAAAAGAGGACTCTTCCCGTCAGCATGACCTTCACAGTATTTCTGCAGGAGGCGTGGTTGGTCTGGCCTCCATATTTGTGTACAGTGAGGAGAACTCGGCAGGATGTAATGTTACGGCTAAAACGTGAATCATAGACGGCCATAATACTTAACTACAAGGTAGTTCATCGTAAATAAAGTTTCTTAGTAAGTAGTGACACTCCTGTTCAGTGGAATGAATAAAGGGTTTGTATTGGTGCAGCAGTTGACCGCACCTCTCTGGCTTTGCCTCGCCGGTATCGGTGGGCTCGAGGTAGAGGTAGCATTCCCATTTTCAAAACATTCAATTGGTTGTAAAACAAAAGCAGATTTAGCGAAAGGCTGTGAAACGGCCAAAACAAAACCCACGAGTATGCAGAGGATGTGAACGTGGCATTAGCAACCTTACTTCAGTGTGGAACAGCCTAACCCTAACCTCCACAGGAAATATGTGAAAGTTCAGGAAAGCAGCTTTCAGGAAATTCCCTCAAACAGAACCCTGAGGTTTATTCTAACTCTGCTTTTGGTGCGTTTTTAATTCAAAATTAATCACACACACACACAAAAAAGTAAGAACAGATAAAGATTTAGGATAAAGTGTTTGGTCGATCAGAAAACGAAGCCTATCTTACTAAAGTGGCTGTCCTCAGGTGTTGCGTTCACCTTGTTCTTAGAGGACGTCTCGGCTCAACACAGACTCACAGTGTTTCCATTGTGTCTCAGCCTGGGATCGGTTCTCGCTCTGCCTTTCAGCAGGCAGTAATACCAGACCACACAGATCCTGTACCAGGCCTGGTCTGCCTCGGGGCTCTAGCGTCCACCGCGCGAGCTGCAAGACACCGAGTGTCTTGCAAGACACCCTACACTCCCAACAACGGGAGAAAGTCAAGGTTAGGACATTGGCCGTCTCAACCAGAAGCTGTAACCTGGTGATTCTTTTTCATCTACAACTTACTGAAACACACAACAGTTTCCACTAACTCCAGTTTATGTTTGTGTAACATAGAAACACAAAGTCATAATGGTGTTATTCTGACATGGAAGAATAAAAACCTACAGTTTGGAGAGTTTTTGCAAATGAAAAACAGTTTCTTCCCAGTTTTAATTTAAGTGGCACTATGTAACCTTTTTGTAAAAATGAGGTTTTTACACATTTGTTAAAATTGTCACCATGTTGGTACAGTGTATTATGAGAGATAGTCTGTGAAAAGATCAATCTCCTCCACCTCCTCGCTGAGTTACTGTTGCCGTCTGAAGAAATGCATCACTCCCGGTCAAAAACAACCAATCAGAGCCAGGACGCGGGTCTTAACGCTGTCAATCAACCTCATGTACTCACTGATGGTGGAGAAACAACTAACCCTTACAGGAAAACCACTTATATGCTGTCATTAGTGACCATGCTAACTAGCGTCAGCAGCACCCTATAGAGGGTGATTTACAGCGCTAAGACCCCGCCTCCTGGCTCTGATTGGTTGTTTGTAGTTAGGACTGGGAGAAGGCAGAGGAGCTTGATTTTCTTTCTTGATTATCAGTCTCTCGCCATGCTGTCACCATATGGTGACAGCTTCAACAAATATGTATATGTATATATATATTCATAACTGAATTGTATTTTTATTGAATGCTCCCCTGGGCCTGTGCTTCGTTTTTCAAAAGATATGAATTCACAGATATTCAGACAAATGATCTGATCATCGTACTTCATATCTGAGGTATTAAGTGGCTACCTATCTGTTGCTGACCAACAGACATGTTGATGTTTGCGCCACTGTCCCAATTATCTGACTTCCTGTGTGATTACCACATATGTTACCGCACTGGAAACATATGTGGTAAACTTTGCGCTATGGTGAGCTGTAGCTACCTATAAGCGACGTGTGGATTCATTTGTTTCCAGGGCAAAACTTTTCAGAAGTTACCCGTATGGAACCAGAACACTGAGCAGTCAGGTTTTCTCATGTTGTGGTCCGGATCTCTGAGACACAACGGCACAAGGAAAAACAATGAAAGTTTAATAGGGAGAGGGTATATTACATTGGGACACGAGCCATTAACAATAAACACACTGCTTGCCCTCAGTCCTGTTTTAATATGCCAGAACTTTAGCATGGAATCGGAGTTTTAAACTACGTGATCATCATAAACTGTCTTTATGCTTTTCGATCATTTAATTGGTGAGAATTCCTACATTCTAGTCACCCCGCTTCTATAAGCGCAATGGAGTACAGCAGCAAGTGAAATGTTAGCCACCATATCTAGTTGCCACCTTCATGACATCATGTTTGCCCAGAAGGGTTGGATGTCAGCATTCCACCAAGAGAAATATTCACATGGCTGCAATCTGTAAAACCACCAAAGGGTTTACAAACTCATATAACTGCAGGTTATAACTTTCACCTCTAAACTGCTCATGGAAAGTTGAGTGGAAGGAAAAAGTGTGATAGAAAACGCTCCACAAGCAGCATTCTTTAACACTGTAACAATGGTTGTGATTCAGATTTTAATAGATGTTTTGGTAGCACTTTATTTGACGGGTTGTGAATAAGACTGTCATAACACGGTCATAAACATGACATAACACCTGTCATGAAAGAAAGAGTTTTATTTCATAAATGATGTATTTAGCTAGCTCTTGTTATCCTGATCAAAAATCTTCTGCTTTCTTTCTGGGAATTGATTGATGTAGTTCATTTAAAATCAACCCAACCTCAATATTTCATAGTCCTGAGTGGCAGTGCTTGACTTTCAAGCTATAACCACCATGGCACAATCTAATATTAATGTGGTGTTAACCTGGCTCCCTGTTTTTAATCCACTTCTGGAGATTTGTGTCCCCGTAGCACAGCTGTAAAGTTTGTGGAGGACGCAGAAAACCTACGACATAAAAAAGTTCAGCTATAAGACTTCATGAAGAACAATTGCAGAGAGATATCCTTTAGGAAAAAACACGATTTCCATCTGAGTGTTTAATCTGTAAACAGCTGCATAAGGACATATTCAGGTTTGTCAGTGAACAGTCAAGGTCAGGTGCTTTGAATGCCTCCGGTTACTTTTAGAAACACAATCACTCTGAGTTTTGGAGAAATGATCTTCCCACAAACTGGACGCAGTATTTCATTTGACAATTTTCTTTCAAATGTGCTACAAACAGTCACTTCAGTAAAACTGCAACACAGAAACAGGGAGTGATTACAGTGACAGTAAAACTATTAAACACTAATACGCCTTTTTTCTCGTAAAAACAAACAAACAAAAAAAAACATGCTGAAAACTGAAAATGATTGCCTTTTACGTCACAATTATGCACTACTAGTGTTGGTTTCACATTGAGTCGTAATCAAGCATATAGTAGTATTTAACTTAAAGGCCTGTTAAGGTGAATTGGTAGTTGACTCTATCAGTGAAGGACTGTTGATATGTAAGCAGCACAGACCCACAACATCCTGACTAATATCTGAAAATGGTTCTTTACACAGAGAGCTTCTGTGGAAGAGTTTTTGGACACATATGAAATGTCTTTATTATTTATCCCTGCCCAAAGGAAATGCATGTGGCTGTATAATAAGAGACGTAACCAATCAGACGAAGCTTTTCCTGCTTTAGATCAGTCAGACTTCACTTCCTCCATTGTTTCTGATTGCTAAATGCCAGAATAAGAACAGAAGTTTCCAACCATTCCCTCTGTGTTTGGTAGAATTACCTTTAATTGCTGTTGTTGTTTGTCCCATTTGTTCTCACAGAACTTTTTGTTTTCTTGTTTGTAGGCTTCCTTGTTCTCATACACACCTTCTTTTTTTTTCTTTTTTTTTTTTTGCTCCAACCACTGATTTTCACAGATCAGAACTTTATGATGGCCACTCCAAAACAGTTTTGAGTTGTGTCCTGAAAAAAGTAACATCGTTCAGGCAGGATGTTTACCATCTTATGCATAAACCATCTTCCTTCAGTGTGACACCTCCATATGAAAAAAGCCTTGCTCCACATGAAATTGGTGTAGGCCCAAAACAGGATGAGTCCCTTTCACCTTGATTCCCCCCACTCCTCACATCATTCCACACCACAAGTGTTTATAGTGTATACAAAACTGACAATAGTTGGCAGTTGTAACAGGGCGTAGTACCTGTCAGACACCGGGGCGTATTATTATAAGGACATCACCAGCCTGGGTTGGCAATCAGCTCTGTCACGTGACAGCTTCTTATCATACACAGGAAATGAGAATCGGAGCAGCGCAAATTATGGTCCAGTTTGGATCTGCACGGTCCCCAGGAATTATCTGACCTTTTTATTCTGTCAACAATAACACATGGCGGAAAGTAACTCTAGTTCAGCTGAAACGCTAGATATATTTATCTTCGTAGTAGTAGGATCAGTCTCAAAGTAATTGATAAGAAATTGACTGTGTAAAGGCAAAAATAATTTCCTCTATGTTACACCTGGGAGTCACAACAATTCCACACATTTTTGCAAAAGTCCAACACAGACCCAGAAAAACATATTCACAATCAACTAATTGTAGTGTCACCTTAGTCCACAGTTGAATCCAATCCAATTGGAGAGCAACATGTAAGAGGAAGAACGGTACTTTACTGGAGTTACCTCCTGCGGAGCCAGACTCAGAGTGCATCCGCCTCAACATGTTGGAGAGTGAAAGTACGCCTGAAAGAAGAAAACAAATATGAGAATTTTAGGTCAAAGAATACCTGCTGTGGGAAAGATGAAAGACTAAACACAGAATGAATGACAATAACAGCCTATTATAGAAAGCAGAGTGAGGAAGTATTTCCATCCCGTCAGGGAACGTCTTCCAAGCACAAATTAATAAGATGTTTGCATATACTGTGGAAGCCAGAACGTCAATTAGACTGTCATTTAAATAACTTGGGACAGAATTGTGGATCTCCACCCGTCTGGTTCATCCTTGGGTCTAGCCTGGGTCCACCTTCATCTGTTCAAACTGTTATCTGAAAGTATAAACGGCGCGCACACTAAAGCTTTAGTGAGTAAATATTGAAGTATTCTAAAAAGTTATTTTAAAAAATCTCTTTTTCATTATTGTGGCATTTAGTAAATCTAGACCGTCTTGTGAAAATGTTTATAAAGTTTTAGTTTTGACTTCCTAGTGGAGAGATCAACAGGAGAGATAAAAGTATCAAAGTGACCTTTTCACAAGCTTTTATTTATTTGCTGAATCCAAACGTAACGACTTTGGAATTCGGCAAATATTTCTGAAATTTCAAATTTAGCAAAAGTAATAAAGTAGAATTCAGGATTTCAAAGTCATGCTGTAAGAAAGGACATTAGAGATTCGACTTCCCTTGTCCTTGAGCTGATATTTAAAGGTAAAACCACCATGTGTGAAATCTATTCACTCTTATGCACACATGTTTACATCCAAACAAACGCATAAGCGTAAGACGCCCACATGGCCACACACTGCTGAGCAGTTCTACACTGTATGAGTGAACTTTGATATACTTTTACACCTGGCAAACATGTAAAACTGAAAGAATTACCCAGGCTTGTGTCATTTGCATATAATGTGAGCATGTTAATGAGTAGTGGCCACTTGATAGTTCTCTAACCACGACAACTTAAGTTGCTGTCAAATTTAACCCAGACTATGTAGTTCATGTTAAGCTTTCACAATAGATCTACCTGTGGTTGGAAGGTAGCAAATGACATCTCATTAGAAGGTTCGCATACAGGCACAGCTATGGACACCCACCATGTCAAACAGATAGAAAATAAAAAGGTGAGCAACACAAGCTGAAAAAAAAACTACTTTTCACTTCATGACGGGGATCAGATGAACACATTGTTTGCTCGGTAATTATTGTTTTAGAGGAACCAATTGTAGGTTTGAGGACTGTAATCTGGCTTTGTGTGTGCCACATAACAGTTGGCATGAATTGATTTAACCTGAACAGGTTCAAACTAGAGATGCTTCATATGGAAAGTTTAAAGTCTAGTTAAACTAGTCTAGTAAGGTCTATACTGTAACTTTTTGTCACCAAGCATATATGTCTATATTCTTTTTTATTATTATTATTATTATTATTATTAATATTAATGCATGCTTCTCTAATGGTTTTTGTCCACGGTCCTGACGTCAGAGCGACGCACTGCGTCTCCGCTCCGTAATTGGCCCCTGGCGTTCAGTAAGCGCCACTAGGTAAGTTGTCCGGAGTTTTCGGGGCGGAGTCAAGAAGCGTGGGGTTTATATATGGGAGCCCAGCGGTAACCTTGGCACCTCTCCCCACTACTCTGAGGCTTGGTGGCAGACGGAGGGAGTAACAGAAGAAAAGAAAGAGCAGGTAAAATGCCCTCCAATAAAGATGACGGCGGCTGGAAGGAGTTCCTGTGGAATTCAGAGAGGGGGGAGCTGCTGGGCCGAACCGGGGGAAGCTGGTGTGAGTATTTGTGCCGAACTTTTCTCTTCTCCCATCATCGGGCTGAATGTGAGCGCGCGCCGCGCCGCGCCGCGCTGTGCCGCCACCTGTTTGATCTGCTGTTTTCTAGAACAAACGCAATTGACGCGAAGTTTGACAACGTCCCCCTTGTTCTCTCTCTGCATGACGTATTCCTGAAGCTCTCCGCTTGCTCTGAATGTTTTTATTTTTATTATAAAAACGTACAAAACGCGTCTTTGTTGGTTAAGACGCGTTCGGTTCTCCTTATTGTACCGGCAGGGAGCGCGAGCGCGAGCACTGCGGCAGAGCGTGTTGGTTGTTGGGGAAACCTCAACTTTTACGTTTTTAATACTCCCCTGGAATGAGATGTCTAAGGGTTAAAACTGCATTCAACAGTCCAAGGTGACTCAAGGTGACGCGGCCTGGACGCGAGAAGTCGGTTTATGGATCTCTATCCCCTGATCAGGTGTCACCGGGACACAACCGACCGATTTACTCTCTGCGACTTTTCTGCTCTCCTTTCCCCCCCCTATCGCCGCCACTGCGCATGCGCTCGCCGCTTCTTAATGTCACGCCGGGGGGACAAACGGGGAACACCTGGCTAACTGGGAGCGGGGGAGGCTCTCTTCACGAGCCCCAGCTGGGGTCCGCATCATTTGCATCCCGCTTCCATCCTCTGGGAGGGGAGGAGTCATTTGTCCTTCTGAGGACACCCGAAAGTGCTGATGCATGAGAGAAACCGAACATGCGCAGTGCAGTGGATTGAAGGTTAACTTCTTTGGTCCCATTTATGTGTGCTGCTGCACATAAATGAAAAGTTTCCCCTATACATTATGAGATGCTCTCATTAGCTTTAAGTTTTAACTACAATTTTCAGCACTAGTACTGGCAAAATGATGCTAAAACAGTCAAGATCAGAAAGCACAAATGTCTGATGGTCACTGTTAGAAGTAATGTTCCACCGCGACCCGATGACCTTCCCTTCATGCAGCAAAAAGAGCTTGAGGCTGCTGATGATTGGCCGCCACAGCTTCACGTTCTCTTGCAGATCATTCAAGTGCCGCAGTGATGTCACTCTGCACGATCATTCAGTCGAAGAATTATCAGTCGGCTGCCATTTATTTCTCTTTTGCAACTTTTTCCAGTTCCTCATTTTCCCACGCTCGTGTCCCCTCATAGAGTAAAAGAGGTTCCGAATGCCTCGTCGGGGTATTTTCAGAGCGCTTTCCTCTGCAGGACAGATGCGTTGGTGAGGGCTCACGCTCCTCTTGTGTTGCTCTCTGAAAAGTGACTCTAAGCTCCATCTTTTTTCTCTCCTGCAGTCAAAATTGCACTCTTCTATGTCGTTTTCTACGGCATCCTGGCGGGGGTCTTCATTGGCACCATCCAGGCCCTGTTGATGACCTTGAGTGAGCACAAGCCCACCTGGCAGGACAGAGTTGCACCCCCTGGTAAGAGCCGGCCACTCATGTTCTGTCTAATCTGTAAGAAAATGGTGTCTGGGATATTTGCTGGGTATTGTGACATTATAGCCTTATGGAAGGATCAATTTGCTCCATTTCCGGCTGAGTTTTTGTAATTTTATATCGATGTGGAGCTTACTCAGTGGATCAGAAGATGTAGCTTTTATTAATCCTGCTGACATGAAAAGTTCTGAGAAAATAATCTTTTGAGGAAACCAGTGTTAATCTGGGGGAAATGAAGCCTCTGTCTGTCTAATATTTATTGACCTGAGCTCCTTCTGACCATAATCAGCATTGTTGTTTTGTTTGGTAACTCTCGTCCCATCGCAGCCTCCCTAGAGGCCACACTCTACAGTGTGGTTGCCAAAGCAGGTAAGGCACACCTGAGGGTAGCTGGGCCAATCAGAGGCCAAGAGGCAGTCAGCTGCTGTTCAAAGAGAAAGTATACCTCTTTGTGTTGAGATTTGGGACGATCAAGTTTTTCCTACAGAGTCTGGGAATTGAGATTGGTATTTTTTCAGGCCTTCATAGATGTGGAGAAAGATTTAAATCAAGTTGTAAGCAGTCTTTTCGTGTCCTATATTAGCACTTAGCACAGCTAGTGCTAATTGCTTTAGCGCAGATTTCTATATCCACAAATGTTGCATGGCAGAAAATGCTGAATGCATAAAAGATTAAAACTGAACTGCTCTTTTCAGTTTCCTGTTATCTGCTGAAGTTAGCAGCTCACTTCTTCATCGCTTCAGACATGGAGCTGTTCACGTCCATCACTTAGAATCTAGGATGTATCGGTTTTCATAGATGTTCCTTTCAGCCACTTCATTTGACAGAACACACTGCCACCTACCGACCAGCCGGTGTAATTCCAATCTAAAGTATATTTTCTTAGAGAATACAGATTCTCAAAGAGTTTCCCTCCAGCTGTAACAACTCCAGAGCGTTGAAGTTGTATGGGGTGTTTGCTTATCTGACAGCATTTTGTTTAGTTTCGGGCAGGTTTGAAAGTTCCGGTCTCCTGCTGAATCCCCGACTGTGGGAAGCTGCTGCCATTAATAACTCTGCTTCCTTGGTGCCCCCTGCAGGCCTTACACACACTCCACGTTCTGACAAAGCCGAGGTGTTCTTCAGCTTGAGGGAGTCGGAGACCTACCTGCCTTACATCAAAGCTCTGAGGGACTTCATGAAACTATATGATGACAGTGTTCAGAGCAACAACATGTTGTTTGAGGATTGTGGAGGTAGGCTTCCTTTTATTCTTTGAAGGGATGTTTGAGAAGCACGCAGAAAAATAACACCTTCAATGTCCAACTGTCCCCTTCCACTGGCCCTTTCAGAACTACCTGCAGACTACAAGCATAGAGGCGAATTGGAGAGCGACATGGGTGGCACTAAGGCTTGCAGGTTCTCCAGGACTCTGCTGGGTCCTTGCTCTGGCATAGAAGACAATGATTTTGGTTTCAAGGATGGCAAGCCATGCCTGATTGTGAAGCTCAACCGGATTGTCAGCTTCCGCCCCAGGGTACTTCTGCTCTCGCTACTACTACTCACTACTTCTATGTTTGATGTCCTACTTCCACATTTCCTTCTTGGTCCTTTATATCTTCCTTAGTCATCTCCTTTCTACCTTATCTTTGCTGCCATTTTTCTTTTATCTCCTACCTTTTTTCTTTTCATCCTTACTTTCTTTTATCTTTCCTTCTTGAATTATTCAAGTTCTTTCTTAATTGTAACTTTTTCCCACATGTCTGGCCACTCCACCTTCTGTCCTGCCATCTTTGCTTCTTTCATTTTAAGACGTCTATGATTTGTCTTTTTTAGCCTCCCAGCAACAATGACAGCATTCCTGAAGAGGCAAAGCCCAAAGTCCAGGCCAACGTCATCCCCCTTTACTGCACTAACAAGGTATCAAATCCTTTTTAACTTCTTTCTTTCTTATAATCACCCTTTTCCCTCCAAATCAATGCGTTTCTTTTTTCCCACATCCCAGAGAGAGGAGGATGCTGATAAAATCGGGGAGATCAAATATTACGGAATAGGCGAGGGCTTCCCTTTGCAGTATTACCCCTACTACGGCAAGCGGCATCAGCCCCAATACCTCCAGCCACTGGTGGCGCTGCAGTTCACCAATCTGACCCGGAACACTGAACTGCGTATCGAGTGCAAAGTGTTTGGAGAAAACCTCTACTACAACGAGAAGGACCGATATCAGGGACGCTTTGACATCAAGATCCAGATTGACTCTTGACCGTCCGGAATATAGCACCCCCTATCTCTCCCCACACGTCCCTTTAAACGGTACCGCACACGCGAAGGGATGAGTCAACCCTCACTAGTCTTAAACTGATGAAAGGAAGTGCTTGTTGGGGTGTTGTGGTAGTCAGCCTTCATTACTAGCTTCTGCAACTCTTTCTAGCCTTTAGACTTAAATTTAGAGAAGAAATTAGCAATAGGGCCAATAAACGTCTAGTTATTCCAATGTAAATGAGTTTTCCACAAGCCATGGGACGACACTGAAGAGTGTAATTCATCCCATCTGTTCCCTCTACATATTGTTGCCTTGAGGTGGTTTTTGAGAGAGCAGGACTTGGTGAATCTGGTCCCTCTAAAATCCACTTCCCCTCCATGCATCTGGAGCAGTTCTTTGTGTGCCTGAAACCAAAGCACACTTCCATTAACTCCATGATTTCAAACAGGCGGTTCACTCTTCTGATCCGTGTCAGGAAAGCTGCGGTCCAGGGAACCTTTTCCCCTTTGTGTCTTTTACTGCTGATCATGAGATGCTTTATTCTATTTTTCCTCTTGTGGGTTTTACTGCTGGGGTTCAAACCTTGTTTTTTGTTTGTTTGCCTTGAATGTAGACTTGTGTGTCCAGCCTGTTAAGACACTTTAGCCTGCTTTTGGGGCAGTGGTGCTGACTTGTTTTTAACATTTGTTTCTTTTTTTTGTTGTTTTTTTTGTTCTGCTGGATTTAAAACAGCATTGTGGTGTAACTCGGAATGTGCGAGTCATTTAAACATGGTGGGGAAAATTTTTATATTTATGCAGATGTACATTTTTCTTTCCAGAATCTTTTAAATGTATAAAGGCAATACCAAAGTGAGTTGGAGAAGCAATGCTGTACTCCTTTCTAGAAGGTCATCATGTTCAGTGCTAAAGTCCATGCTTTGCCTTGCAATCTTTCTGGTTATTAATGTAGTTGGAAGTAGACTAAGCTAGTCGCAGGCAGATCAAACTCCATTCATTTCAGAAAAAGCTAACCAAATCTGCCTAATGCTGGTACCCTGAATACTCCATAGGATCTCATGTTGATGTAAAATGCTCAACCTGATGTTTAACAAGCCTTTCATCAGTTCACCCACCTTTATTTCATCAGGGATGAAGACAAATAAAGTATAGTGAACCTTTGTCCTGTGTTTCATTTGACGTCTTCCATGGACTGATGGAGCTTTGCTGCTCACTCATTGAACAGGTCCACTTCATCTGACACTGCGTCCTACTGATCAGCCAGGGTAAACTCACAGTTCAATTCAGTTTCTCTTCTTTAAGAACAAAAAGGGCCCAATTTTTATGTAGAAATGTACAGACGTTGGAGCCAAACTATAGCAAAACAGTTAAATTTATCATTCCGTCCAGGAAGTTTCCTGAGGAAACTCAATCAGCCGCATCAAGGCACTAACGTCTAGGGAAGGAGGTGATTATTTCAAGATGATCAACAAAACTTTATGAAAAAGGACATTGTCACAATGTCTGAGACTAAATATTTTCTGTCTTGTGTCCTTTGGGCTACCAATCTTATTATTTTGAGCAGTTTGTTTTTCTCTAAATGCCAGAATAGTGGTGAAATTTCCCTTTAAACTGACTTTTAGTTTCCTAAGCCAATTAGTAGCTAACGTCAGGCAGTAGAAGAGAGACTTTCGGCCTCTTATTAGTTCTTTAAGAACAGTGATGAAATATGACGATCAAAATGCTTTAAGACATGCTGGGCCTGTTCTCTCCCTCTGCAGAAGATTTGATCCTCCTCTCGTTCCACCTCAGACGTGAATGAATGAACCTCATAAACCTGAGAGGGAGGGGGATCGTGGGGTCTCGAGTGACTCAATGATTTCTGCAACTGTGAAGTCATTCTGCTTTGGCTCTGCAGGCAGGTGGAGGCTCTTGGATTCAGTTGCAGACGCATGTCTCTGTAATTATAGGAGGGAGCTGCTGCAGGCCAGCGAACACCAGGGATGTTGTTTCAGGGTTTCGCCTTACCCCGAGCCAAAAGCCCGCAGAGCCAGCAGCTGCTTAATGCATCGCATTCTTCCTGCCTCTGACAGGAGTTCATTTGATCTTAAGACCAACCTTGGAAGTGTAGCAGTGTGTGGCGATTGGAGGATGCTGTTTGGCTTTCTGGATGTGAGGATCCACTGTCCACTGCGACGCGGTGGAGCACCGACCTTCACCAGGCAGAGGTCACACCGGGGGGGCTTTCTAGCTGGATCAGTTTCCTGGGATTTTGTTAGTTCATACAGAACCATGTACAGCAGGGCAAACTAATTAGCAAATATGAAAAAAAAGAAAAAAACAGCTAAAAATATCCAACAATAACATTTTTGACAGCTTCATATTTGAGCTGGTTTCTCCAAATGAAACTACCCAGTCTCCAATCGAATGTATTCAACCCCTTCATGACAGCCATCTTTAGTCCTCAGTAGATCTTTGTGCTGTTATGACCCAATGAGCCGCTGCAAGCTTCCCCTGTCACCCACCAGGTGACAGAGGAAATTTTCCAACATGACGGAGGAAATATTTTTTTCCTTCTCTTTTTTTGTTCAGAATTTTTCAACCTGCATTTCCTGCATGAGTGCCAGACGGAGGGTATCTATTGCATCTTAATGCAATTCAACCTTTGACTAGGCAACTACTGAGTGGCTTTATTCCTGTTTACTGCTGGTCTGTCAGTCGGTGATGTTGCTCATATAATCATCTGGATCCTCTCAGTAACACTGGAACATCTTTTAGCCAGCCTGTGTTTGACGGGACAAGACATTCCCATGGCGACGCTGACAGAGCTCAGGCTGTAATGAAGCTAATTGGCGAGACACACCATTGTCAGCAGTTCGTTAGCACATCATCAGGCCTGGGAATTAACTATGACTTCCCTATTTGATCTGCTGAGTAAGCGACAGTCGTCAGCTTTTCCCGTCCTACTGACGTATTCGCTGACATACAGCTGGTATTGATACACATGTGGGAGTTGATGAGCTCTGGGTGACCTACATTCTCAGAAAATTAATCTCATACCCTGGAGACCAACTAGAATAAATCCCCAAGGTAGAAATATAAACACAACTGTGTTACATACTCATCATAATTCTGAATAAATGAAACAGATGGATGATTTGTTGTTGTTGTTGTTGTTATTGTTAGAATGTTTTGTTTTGGGTGTTTTTTTCCAGCTGCTACATCAAAACCCACAGGTCATTCTGCTTCCTTGGTGTTGCTCAGGGCTCCATGCACGGTCTGTTTACTTTCAGGAAGTTAGTTTTTTTTCATTTGAAACGAGAAATAATCAAATTTGTCAACAAACCGGTTCGTTGCCCAATTTTTCATTTTGGCTTAAAAAGAAAAATGAAAATTTGGTGGGGTTTTTTTCAATTTAAAAACAAACTGCCTGAATGTACACGGACCGTCAGGACTCTGGCAGCAGCATTTTAGACGGCATTGCGGTACTCCAACCCACCGAGAAGAAAAACATCCACCAGTTTTTCTGCTTCCTGGATATTACCGAAATGATAAAGGTCCTGGTGTTGGCCCCCTCAGCCTGTAGCCAGGCAGGAAAAGGGAAACAGGAAGTGATCATAGATTAGCTGAGGATACCAGGATTGTCCCACTCTTCTTTGAGCTGCAGGTGGAGTCGTGGTGTTTTGCTTTAGCTCTCCACTCTAAGAGGATTTGCTCAGACTGGAGGGGATAGAAATAAGGAAGAAGCTCAGACTGCATAAAGTCCTGTTAGTGTTGCAGTTAATGCTTTAAAAATACCATCAGTAAACATAAATAAGAGTTTGCTAGTCATAGCTGAACGCGGACATATTGCAAACAGCTCAAAGAAACCGAATTCTTATTCTTATAAGAACTGAAATATATATATTTCAGTCATACAGATTGAACTTGACAGATTCCAAGTCAAGTTTCATCTCGACTTGCATGAAAGCAATAGAAAACTTTTTCGGCTTGCTAGAAGCTGAGTTAAATTAGAAAAGAGAATTCTGCGTCTCATTTGCGATTCCGCCCTGGGCAGCTGCCTTTATGGCCCAAATCAAAAGCCACTACTGGTCCTGGGCTCATTTTATTTACATCACAGAATCATTTTAATGTGCACAGATTAGTGGTGTCACCAAAAATGATAAATGACTCTAAAAAGACGTTTAAGGCCCATCAGTCCATCAGGATTCAACAACCTGGACGAGGTTCGCAGCTGAGGGAGGAGAAATGTCTCGCGTTCTCCTCCTCTCATCTCCTGCTGGGAGGTGTCACTATGATAAGGATTTCCTCCACCAGCAGAGGATGAGAGGATGAACTCAGCAGAGCGAGGAGACGGCTTCATTTCACTGAGCTGCGCTGCGGGGACGGACTGCGATTCCTTCCTTGTGTTGTTTTCTGGAGGAGAGTGTTGCTCTGTTTGGTGTGAAATAGCAGGATGGAGTTTAATCAGAGCTCAGCCTGAATCCTCTGCAGTCACAGACACTCCTCCTCATCATCTTCTTCTTTGTCATCATCTTTATCATCATTTACACTCAGGTAAATTTCAACTGCTGAGGTGGTTAAAGTGAAGAAAACTACTTGAGTGTGGGGCTTAGCAAGTCACGTTGGTCTGAAAATCTAATTTTAGTTTCTGTAATCTGGGAGAAAAGGATTTCAGTGAACTGCACTGTAGAGGCTTAATGAGCTAATGTGACCAAACCCAAACAAATTCTGGTTTTATTTATAATTCAGACATTCAGTTTGCAGACATGAGATAAATGGTTCCTAATGCAAAAGCTGAAGTTTGCGCCTGAATTCATTCTAAAAACCTGGATGATCATGGAGTTTGTCTGCTGGACCTGTGCAACGCTGATGATCTTGAAAACAAACAGACTCCATATATACATGACACTGAATCTTTGTTTTTCTCTCTGTTGGACGTCAGACAAAACCGTTCGACCTAATTCGGATTAACAAAATGACTACACTTCTGAAGGTTGCATTATCAGTACACTTAACACCAGGTACTTGTTTGTGGCACAAGTCATTGTTATTTCCTAAAATAGCAAAAGTAACCAGTCAAGCCAGAGATTTTGGTGCCTATTTTTGGAAAAAAAAAAAAAAAGAAGTTTACTATGAGGAATTGACTCATGATTAATATTTCTGTTATGTGTTGTCATAGCACCTGTGTGCCAGTCTAACTACAGGATGGAGCCCCAGCAGCAGGCTGTAAGAACAGGACTTCTGTCCAGGTGAGAGCAGATAAAGCCTCACTAAACAGAGGATTATGGGGTTCCATTTGTGCCAAAAATATGTTTGTGTGTCTGTAGTAAATGATGAGATACGCCATTGTACTTAAGTATTGCAATTCCTCTTAGTGTTATTTATGAAAAAATATGTATATATTTCTATAATGAGTCCTCAAACTTGATCTGAAGCTGTTGTGTGCTGAAATCTGCAAATCCTTGAGATCACCTCTAAAAATGCTTTTAATTGCCATTTTAATAATTCAAACACGAAATATGCCCGAATATGCATTCATACAGAGGAAGATGTCTTGGCACTAACATCCACAGTCTTTCTTATACTGGGAGTACAGCCAATCAATGTATTCGTTGTACTAATTATTAATATTAGTTGACATCATGAGAGACCCAACCTCACAACTTTGCATGTTGTATTTTATCCCAACTTGCAATAAGACAAGAAACAATAACTCATTCTTTAAAAATGATTTGGTTTCTTAACCTGCAGATGAAGATTACTACTTCTAGGTGGCTTATTTGTCATTACAACAGTCTCATGTAAGACTCACTATTTCTCTAAACAGCAAAGAATTATTTTGATTCTCTTCTCAAAGGCTTTCAAACATGACGCGCTTTGGAAGGAGCAGCGTTGGTCCTGGAGAGTCCGGCCTCAGGAACCAGAGGACAGATCGGTGAGCTGTGCTACATATGAAGAGCTGTACTTCTTTATATGTAGCTTAGCATTTAGCCTGATGCTTCTCACTCTGTATGCTGGGGGACTTTATCAAAATGAATGAACTTCTCCATTTGCTCCTGTTGCAGGGAGAAACCGTGGCCCCTAGCTGCACAAAATACAAACAACTCCAACAATAACGATGGGTAAGTCACAAATTGTCTCATAAATTGATGTCAGACGAGCTGACATAAACGCCTTTTTATAAATAATTTTACTAATAAGGCTGTGAAGAGCGTAAAGCCCAGTTTAAGTCAGCAGATGGTTATATTGCCCTTCTGCCAATGCTTCATTTCAACCTGGAATCAGAAAGTCTGCATAACAGTGGCGGGTTGTAGAGTTGGCCATGCACACGTCTACATCCCAAAGTTCAGGACAATGAAAAAGACTACATCTGCTTTCAATTCTTGGTTTTATGGATGCATCAAGGTGCAAGGTAGATTGTTGGGGGTTTTTTTCTTTTTCTTTTTTTTCTTCAAAAACATTTTCCCTTTCCAAATTCTAGAATATCTCTTGTTTAGTTTAGTACACATGGATTCATGAAGTAGGGAAAAAGATTTCAAAAAGTATCACATCAAGCCCCAATCGAAAGAAATTCAAGAACAAATCAGACACAGTCATTAATAACTGTGCGTGTATGAAGTGTTGCAAAGTCATTTTTATGATTTTGTAACACCTTGGTACTTTCTGGACTTTGGTATTCCAGGAATATACGATGGGAAACATGAAACCGTGGTGAACCTTCCAATGAGTGATTCTGTCAAAAAAAAAAAAAAAAAAGCAAACGATAATGGTCCGATCAATGGTAAATCCTGAACAGATTAGTGTCAAGTCCACCAAAGTTACCTTAAGGCAGTAGTTCCCAAAGATTTTCTGGGACCCCCCATGGATTACAATAAAATCCCCCCCAAAAGAGATAAGAGGAAAAAAAAATCAACTGGGCACACACATCGTTCAACCAGACATAAACCTAAACACATATTTTGTTTTCAAACTCCACTGAAGTTTATTTCACACTTCTTGTTGCAACAAAACACACCACGAACCATCTTTGCGGTGAAACACTTTAGTGTAACTGTTATTTTTCATTCATCCATACTGCTTAGGAAAAAGGAGGAAAAGAAAAATGAGAAAAAAGATGAGAAGAAAGATGAGAAGAAGGATGAGAAAAAGGATGAGAAGAAGGATCCAAAGAAGGATGAAAAGAAAGATGACAAAAAGGATGATAAAAAAGAGCCACCGTAAGTACCTGGATCAGTTTCTTGAATTTGAGTGGTACACCGATGCCCTCATGAGTACTATACGTCTACTGATGCTCTATTTATCATAGAGCATCATATTTGTTATAAAGTCAAGCTTTGTGGTTTTGGTAACGAATAGCACACTGTCTTCACTAACGAAGTTGTTGTCTACTTACCGTGGCTTATCAACCAGGAAGGAGGTGTGGATCATGGATCCTGCTACCGATACGTACTACAACTGGCTGTGCACGGTCTCTGTGCCGGTCTTCTACAACCTCATGTTTCTTGTGGCAAGGTTTGGGTTTACGTAATTTTCTAAATCGATTCCATATTGTCATTTTATTTTCATTCACTATTGTCAACTTTTTCTTGATAACTTTGCGTCCATGTAGGGCATGTTTTAATGAACTCCAATACGCTAACTCAACACTGTGGATGGCTTTGGACTACATATCAGATGTTATCTACTATATAGACACCTTTGTGAGAGCCAGGACTGGTAAGCGAAGGCAGAGTTATTTCTTTCAGCTTTTTTCACAGACTTTCTAAAGCTTGCAATGTTCCAACAGGTTTCTTGGAGCAAGGACTGCTTGTGAAGGATGCAAAGATGCTAAAAGAAAAGTACGTGAAGACCCGGCAGTTTAAGTTAGATATGATATCCATCATTCCTACTGACTTTGTGTTTCTTTATATTGGAATCAACAACCCAGAGTGGAGGTTCAACCGTCTCTTTAAGTTAGCTCGACTCTTTGAGTTCTTTGACCGGACGGAAACGCGAACGAACTTTCCAAACATCTTTCGAATTGCAAATCTGGTACTTTACATTATCATCATCATTCACTGGAATGCTTGTCTATACTTTGCTGTCTCCAAGATTCTTGGTTTTGGTTCAGACACGTGGGTATATCCTAACATAAGCAATCCTGAACATGCTCGTCTGACCAGACAGTACATCTATTGTTTTTACTGGTCCACCCTTACCTTGACGACCATCGGAGAGACCCCACCTCCGGTCAGGGACATAGAGTACTTTTTTGTTGTAGCTGATTTTCTCACTGGTGTTTTGATCTTTGCAACAATTGTAGGCAATGTGGGTGCCATGATTTCCAACATGAATGCTGCGCGAGTGGAGTTTCAAGCCAAGATTGACTCAATCAAGCAGTATATGCAGTTTCGGAAGGTCACAAAAGATCTAGAGGCAAGGGTGGTGAAGTGGTTTGACTACTTGTGGACAGAGGGCAAGTCCTGTGATGAGAAACTGGTGCTAAAAAATCTTCCTGACAAACTTAAGGCTGAGATCGCCATAAACGTCCACCTGGAGACTCTAAGTAAGGTGCGTATTTTTCAAGACTGTGAAGCAGGTTTACTTGTAGAGCTGGTTCTGAAGCTTCAACCTCAGGTCTTCAGCCCTGGTGACTACATCTGTAAAAAAGGGGACATTGGCAGGGAAATGTACATAATCAAAGAAGGAAAGCTAGCTGTTGTGGCAGATGATGGGGTGACGCAATTTGTTGTCCTCAGTGATGGGGCATATTTTGGAGAAATCAGCATCCTTGGAATAAAGGGCAGCAAAGCAGGAAACCGGAGAACTGCCAACATCCGAAGTGTTGGCTACTCAGATTTGTTTGCACTATCCAAAGATGATCTAATGGAGGCTCTCACTGAATATCCTGATGCTAAATATGCTCTGGAGGACAAGGGAAGGGCCATTTTGATGAAGGATAATCTCATAGATGAGTCATTGGTAGCTGCTGTTGATGCCAAGGATTTGGAGGATAAAGTCAACCAGATTGAAGGCAGTGTGGACGTCATGACGAGCAAACTTCAAAAGCTTAGAAATCAATATGAATCCTCTCAGCGTAAACTCAATCAGCGGCTCACTAACTTATCAAATGAGGTCAAAAGCCTCAGAGTTGATGAGTGATGTTTGCTCGGAAATTAGTCTACAAAGAGATAGTGAAGGCCGATCGTCTTTGGCACTGCAGAACTTTTATACGCACTAAATGAAACAGTTGGACAGTGTTTCCACTCACTATCCCCATACAAAATATACTAAAATAAAAATGTTGCCTTTAAAGTTCTCCGTTGTGTCTTTCCAGTTGGGCTCATAAGGTTGAGCCTGGTACGGTCTACAGGCACTGAACACAAAAGCAATGCTAACAGAACCATGATAAATATCACCCAACCTATTATGACTTCAAAGTTTAAAAAAAAACAACCTGTAATGATAATAAGAACATCATGTTTTTCTACCTAAAATGGTCAGAAAAGAGACTTAGATACTATAACTCAATGAAGAGATGAATCTATAATGAATGTCTAACTCTATACTAATCAGTCACAGTAGCCTAATGTGACATTTGAATTCCTACCTGATACTGCCATCTAGTGGGGTTTTAATTAAGGCCATCAGATTAAAGTATCCATCAAATTTTGCGGATGTTCTTTGGAAGTATAAATGGAGGCTGTGTAGGATCATCCCAGGAACTACCAAGGGACGATCCTTGCCATCTTCCGGACGTTTCTGGAACTCCACTGCCCGTAACCGACAGTGAAACCACCGGAACAGAGTGCACCAACCAAAAACAGGGTTCCACATTGAAAATCCAAACGTCTTAGATACGAGACATGATGTCTATTTAGAAGAGTCAAGGTCACGCATTCATATCTCAGGACGCACTGTACCAAGTACCCACATATTGCCGGTAGAGGTATCAATTGAGAGGATGCCTGCATGGCACAAAGTTACTGAAATATTGATGGTTAACATTATGCAATTGGCACAAAATGATCCCTATACCTGTCAGATTTTGAGACAAACTCCTTGGAGTTAAAATGATCTGGAATTGAAATTTGCCAGTGGCATGAGTGATTTCAGGTTGGTTTTGGAAAGAATATGCAGGCCAACATTAAGATTCTGGAAATGTCTTCTCAGAGTGCAAATCTCAAATTTTATGGACTAATCTTCAAATGCAGGTTCTGAAAAACTATTTTTTAGGTCAATATGGTAATAGATTCCTGGAGATAGCTTCAGACATGTGGTGAGGCAGGGGACCACTAATATGGTCCCCTGCTGGGGGACCATATTAGTGGGCTTATGCATCAATTAGAGAACATCTTGTAAAACTGAAGAACTGAAAAAGTAAAGATGGACAATGTTTAAAGACAAAATGACGGTTATGATACACGATGATTGTCAGGTCCTCTTACTAATTGGTCAAATATAACAAGATCTTTTTCATAGTTCCTTTTATTGTTTCTGCCTGGTCTGTATGCAAACAAAATGACATTTACATTCATAGTAATTTCTTTAATGGTTTATAAGGAAGTGGCTCATATAGTTCGTTTAGATGATGCATTTCTCACAGCATACATCAGAGAGATCCAAATACAAGTCGGAACGCCTTGCCCAGATGAACTGCTAGGAAAGTCACCATGGAGCTTTGCCTGAGACTAAGTGACTTGTGGATTTTCTGACAGGTCAGCAAACCTTTGGCAGGGTTCTTCTACTCATGGTGGTGCTTGTGTCCCATAACAAGGAGCGAGGATGGTGCTGAGCCGTCCCACTGCTGACTACAGTCCAAGAACTAAAGACCAGAGAAGCCAAACTGTTGAGATCTATCGGCATCTTCTTCACTCTGCCTGTGCAGAAGGTTCCAGATAAGCTGCTGCAGTGTGAGCCTCCTAAATGTTCAGCGTTAAAACCAAAAGTGGATGAAACAAACTGGAGTTTTTACCTGACAAACAGTTAGTAAATTAATTGAGCTGGAACCAGATATTTACATACGCCACAGCATGAAACATCCAACCTTTTCATTTTCTGTCTGACGTTAAAGCAGACAAAGCTGTCAGGATTACCTAAATTATTTCTATTTGCTAAATACAAGATGTTTATTATATACATACACTAAGATTCCTGTGTCTTTAAGCTATTTGGGGTACAGTGCAGATGAAATTTCTCATGTATTTTAACGCAAGATCTCAAACTGATTCCTTGTGTGACATCGTTGCAAGTTAAAGAACTCAGCCAAGAAATTAAAACTGTGAACCTAAACAAGTCTGGTTCACGTTTGAGATACCTGAAGGTACCACACATCTGTTAAAACTGTTTTATGCAAATACAAACAGCATGGGAGTGTCTCGACGTATCACTGTGGAAGAAGATGGGTTTTGTTTCCCACAGATGAACGGGTTCTGCTATGAAATGTCAATCGATACCAGAACAACAGCTAAAAGTGAAACGAGTCCTGTGTCAAGATGGCCTCAAACGCTGCTCAGCAATGAAAAAGCCTCAACTTAAAAACCAAAGTGAAAAGCTTTGTGAAGATGCTCACAAAGGGACTCATTTTTTGGGGATGTCCAAAAAAATGAAATTCCCAAAAATGTCATTTTTGAAGACGCTAAAACTGATGAAATTAACGTCTGTGTTTTGTACTGCCTTTCACATCCTGACCTCAGACATAAGAACATTTGTGATCAGAGCTGAAAAGGTAGCTTTAGCTTGATTCATTGTCACAAATAGCTAAAGCAGGTTGTGTTTTATACACAGCATTTGCAAATATCTGGTTTCCCTGGTAGGTTGGCACATGGAGAGCATCCTCTTTAGTCTACATGTGTAGATGTTGTACAATATGATGCTGCAGTTTCTACTGCACTCATATATATAAACACTGTGTTTATTTGGAATTGTCAACACAGGAAGACAAGGAAATGAAAATCTCCAAACAATCATGGCGACCTGTGGCCAAGAAAGAAAAAAAACCAAAAAAAACCAAAACATTCTGAAAATGTCTAAGTGCACTTTACACAGCTCTGATCTGATAAGATTTGATTCTAACCTGTGGTGTACCCCCATCCCACCAAACCCCCACCCAGAGCAAGAACAAATGCCCAGAAACAAACAGTAATTGAACAGTAATTTAGATGATGTGCCATTTTGGACCAAAGGATTGTAAATTTCCCAATGCTTACCTTGATCTGAATTGTGTTTAAGCAACAGTAGAGTGGAATGGTCAGTGAAGCTCTTTCTTTAGTGGGGAGCCTTCAATCATCTGTTAGACCAGGTTATCTTAGCATCCTGTTTTTATTGACTGGACTCTGTCCCCCTTTTCCCAGACTAGGGAAGCTAACAGGCAGCCATGAGATAACCCACTGAAACGTAAAAATAAATAAGGAAAACCATCCTCTCTGTACATGGAAAACCCAAAAGGAGGCTGTGACACATTCACGTACTGTGGATGTGGGAGTGGGAAGTTCAGGAGGCCTCTGTGCTTACACTGACTGATGGAAGATGATGCAGGCACAGCAGCAAAACTACTAAAGCGCTCAGTTGGAACCGTTTGTCCTCTCGTTCTCCTCCTGGTCTGTGTTCTGTCACCGTTTGGATTGTGTCTGATAAAGGAGGGGCGGGACGGGGCGGGGCTTCATGGGCTTTCTGAGAAGGAGTCTGTTAATAGTGGGGGCTCAGAGCATGCCAAACCCTTTGGCATAGGTGATGGCTTTCAGCAGTCTCTCTCTCAGCTTGTCCTTGTTGCTGTATTCTGGCAGCAGCAGCACGTTAAAGCAGGTGTGGGATGTTGGTAACCTGCAGACAGAAAAACAATACGGCAGGAAGTTCAGGAAAAACTAATAGGAGGCGAATGCGCCTCCTACTGGTGGTGTTACGACAGTAATATTTTAAGCTCAATACTGATCCTAAGAAAAATATTTTGACACCATTTTCAAAACAATGGCAACATTATTTTAGGGTTCTTCCTAGTAAAGAGCAAAAATATAATTAAATGCAATGAGTACGAAACAATTCGGCCCTTGTTTAGAAAGATATATCATTTAAAAATGTCATTTTGACAAAACTGTGAACAGTTTAAGTGTCTGTGTTAAATAATATTAATAACCGGACAATACTATTTTCAGAAATGTACCCCTTACTCTACAGTCTCTGTTCCTATATATATATTTTTAAATAAGTCTACTACCTTCAACTAACAGCTGGTTAAACTGAACCTCCTCACTGTGGGACATTAAAGGATATTTCTCTTTAGGAAGCATGTACCTTTGAGCCTTTTATGCAATTATTTTTGTTATAACTTTATTTTTGTGTGTTTGAATTTGCCTGTTAATAAATTTACAAGCCGTAACTTTGTTTTAATGGTAATGTTGCTGAATATTTTCTTCAGGACCAGGGGGACTTTGTGTAACTGAATGGCGGCCTATCGGAGCAGGATGGTTGCCATGGTGACACCTCACCTGTCTGTGTCAGGGCCATTCTTGGCTATGATCATCTTCAGCTTGCCCAGCCCGCCCACAGGCGCTCTGTCAGTACCGGTGGTGAACTGCAGGAAGAGGCGCTTCTGCTCCTCGCTGAAAGAATGCAACGTCTCCCAGAATTCCCTGCAAGAGACAAATCCCACAGCCAGAACAGAAGCTGTCATCACAGCATGAAATCAACCGCTGGAGAAAAACTCTTCACCTGCTGGCTCTTATCACATTCTGCATGTTTATGATTTCAGTTCTCTTAACCAAATGTAGTGAAAAAACTACAGTCTCCAGCTTAGAGTCACTAAACCTCCAGGTTTACGTCAAAATAGGAAGGATGGAATAAGAGAGGAAGGAAAAGAGGAATGAAAAAAAGCAAATAAAAAGCAAGAAAGAAGGTACACAAAAAGAAAAAGGAAGGAAGGAAAGAAAAAAATTCAAGGAAGGAAAGGAAAAGTTAAGAAAAGAGCAATGAAAAAAGGAAAGACAGACAAATGGGGTTATGGTGAAAAGAAGGAAAAGTGAAGGATGCAAGCACAAAAGGAAAGAAAACATGGACACAAGGAAAATATATATATATAACACAGACCACTTCTTTAACACACAATAACAATGCAGACCTAGAGAAAAAGTTGCTTTCTTACTTAATAATTCGAGAGTCTTTGTTATATCCGCCGTCATACTCCGTTGTTTCCTCAAGAGCTTGAAAGTCCAGGTTCTGAAAAAGAGAGAGGAACTCAAACCCAGATTCTCAAACACAATGAAAACTCCTGATTCCTGACAGATGTTTCCGGATCTCACCCTGCTGCCGCAGATCAGGAGCTCGATCTCCTCTGGTCTGAACAGGTACTTCAGCGGCGACTCGTTGGTAACCATGTGGAAGCCTCTCCTGAACGCTTTGAACTGTTTCTCAACGCTTTTGTTTAACATATATTCAGAATACAGAGCTACAAAGTCCTGTGGAAACACACATCATCAGCAAGTTGTAGCATAAAGTGTTACAGTGAACAACAAGGGTGGCATCAGTTTGGCTCACCTTTCGGTTTTCATTCGTCACTGGAATCTTGTCCCCATTTTCCCTCAAATCGTACATGAGTCTGTTACCAAACGGGTCCGTCTGGGAGATCTGGAAGGTGATCATCATGTCCTCCTCCACATTGCCCTCGTACTCCACTAGCTCCTTCAAACTCTGGTGCAAAACCTTTCAAAACACAACTGAATGTCAGCAAAACCTTCAACTCATCAACTCCTGCTTGAACCGATCCTGAAGTGAAGCTCACCGGATTAGCATCAGCCAAGTCCCTGAAAGTTCCTTTCTTGCCCATCAGCTTCCTGTAGACGACCATGGGAAAGTGCACATCCAGGATGCAGTTGTTATAGATGGCCAGGCCGAGGACGATGCCGATCAGTGTGTACTGGCCTTCATTTTCAAACGACGACGAGTTGAACCAGAACAGCCTGGTGTGTTCATCGTACGTGAACATGCCTGAACGAAGGAAAAACAAAAACCATGACCGTGGAACAGAAGCATCCTCATTGGAGTGAGGAGAAGAATTTTGTGGAATTAGTGCAAGTCTGTTCATACCGTTAGGGTAGCATGTAGGTGACACGTTGACACTTGTTGGGATTTCTTACCAATATCAGGGTTGAAGATCTCCTCCACTACCAGCTGGAAGAACTCTTTGGACACTCCTCCTTCATCAACACCTTGCTCGCCTTCAAACTCCACATACAGTTGCTTCTTCAGGTCTGCAGGATTCTCCATTGCTATCATTTCCAGCTGCAAGAACAACAAAAACAACCTGGTATGACTACACCTCATTGGTTGCAGGAGCCAGCAAGCATCAGCATTGTCCACACGTACCCTGACCAGAGCGTCATCAATGATGTGATCTCTGCGCACTTTGAGCCTCAGGTAGGGGTTGAGCTGCTGGCCCTGCACCAGGCTGTAGAGCACCGTGATCCTCCGCTCGCTGTACATGCGAATGCGGTTGTCGTAGTACAGGCCCAGGTTCTTGGTGACAGCGTTCAGGACGAAGGGGCAGGTCATGAAGGAGAACTTGTTTTCTGTCTCCACCTTAAAGAAAGTGTAGTCTTTGTCCATTTCCAGCACTTCGTTCAAAGGCTCGTTCACAAACTCCTCAAAGGGAATGAGCGGCCGCCTGCAGTCATTGGTGCGAATTCCCAGCTCTGTCTCCAGAGGGTCCACTCGAGGGCCTTTTTTGTTCCGTCGTTCCTCGCCCAGCAACTCCTGCAAGGTGAGCTCGCTGGACTCCGGTATGGGCTCCTCGTCCTCGTCTTCGTTGTTCTCTGTGTCCAGGTCGCCTCCGAGCACGTTTGCATAGTAAACAATCTTCAAGCACTTGGTGGCCGCCACGACCGCATCATCGTCATTGACCAGGTTGCGGCTGCTGAACTCGTTGCTGATCACCTTGAAGGTGATGAGCTGCTGGAAGGTTTCCATCATCCGGCGGATCTGCTCAGCGCTGTAGTGGGACCACAGGCGAGTCAGCTTGGCCTGGGCGGCCAGGGGGAGTTTGCTCATGGCTTTGCAGAATTGCGGCAGAGCGATCTCCAGGTATTCTGGACTGTGCAGGTTGTTGTTCTCCATCACTATAACGAACAGGTTCAGATAGTTGGGGTCTCTTGAATACACATTGTGGTATGTCAGGTCACACTCGACATTAGGTGAGAGGTAGACGAGGGCATTCAAGAAAGCGGCCTCTATTTTCTCGTTGGAAAGCAGGCGCTCGTAGACCCGCCGCACGGCTTCAATATCCACCGAAACCTCATCCGGGGCCAACTTCTGGACGTCGTTTTCTCCTGATGAGCATTCGCCGAGCCGTGACGATGAGGAGGTGGGGGAGTCTTCCTCCATGGCTGTGGCAGAGCACGCAGCCGCCTCCTTTTCATCCTCATCCTTGTCCTCGTCCTTTTCTTGGAGGGACTTTAGCTCCTCCTTTGTGTGAGGTTTGGATCTCCGGAAGCTCTGCACCAGGCCTTCGGCGCTGGAGAATACCCGACCTATTACCCGGATCAGAGGAGAGTAATCCTCCTTCTCTCCACAGATGTCCAAGATCTCATACACCTTCTCTTCTGTCAGGTAATTTATATCTGCGTACAGAGGCAAATGTTTCATGAAGAGAAAAAGCAAAACCTCATCTTAGCAAACATTCCATATGTCTTGAATGGACCCACCTTTGAAATTGTCTCTCACTGCGTGAACATCTTTATGGTTCAGCTTCCTGTTGCTGCAGGCCGAGTTGCTGTGAGCGCTGCTCTCCAGGTACGTGGATGCTGTGCCTTTCTTCGAAGGGTGTGGGTCACATAGTTTGGCGTTGACCTTGTAGAGCTCGAGAGCTTTGACTGCTGCCGCGTTGTTGTCCATGCGGCTGAATCCCGCCGATGAGGCACACCAGGAGTTGGAGCAAGACTCATTCCCACAGCCCTCTGTTAACTGGTGGTAATAGCGCTCTATTAGATGTTTGGCAGCCGCACGCTTCCTGTGTTTGGAAGATAGAAATGGACCAATGAGCACTAACCAATGAGGAGGATCACAAAAGTAGAGGTTATTTTCAAGGCTCCAGAGCAAACTTGAGAGAGAAGTATAAATAGTATGATCTTGATATATTTGATTGGCATTTTCTTGAATGGAATAAGTGGAAGGTTGGAAGACCCTGCCATGAAGGGCTTAAAGTAAAAAAAAAAAAAAACTAAATTAAAAAAACTGGGCCTGAAACTTTTTTGTGGTGGCAGTGATAGATAGAAAGATATTTTTGAGCATTTATCAAAAATGTTCAAATATAAAATATTGACCCTGCTGTAACTGTTAAAACAAGACCAGACAGAAAATAATCAGACAGAATGCCTAAAGCCTATCAGTGACATTTCTACAGATTATACCAAACCATCAAGTTCTGACCCTGAACCAAAAGGATAGTATGATTAATTTTTGGAGACATGTCCCAGTGTCTGATAAAACTAGAACTGAAGTATTTGGTCTTAATGACCTTCCTTACATCTAGAGGAAAAAGGGTGAAGCTTTCAAGCTTCAAAACACAGGCACCTTATTTTATTAAGGTGCCACCACCATAATAAAACGTTATTAATGTGGCGGCAGCATCATGTTGCAGAGGTGTCTGGTCTCATTTTTAACACCACAAAAACCTGACATAACACCTGAGGATCACTGTATTAGGTCTTCGGTGAGCAACCATGTCCTGAAATTGAATGGAGGAATGGAAATGGAATGAATGAAAATGTGTAACTTACATTCGGCTTGCTTCTGGGTTTTCTATGTCAGGCTCCTCTTGTTCTCTAATTAAAAGGAGAGGGGGAAAAAAAGATTTAAAGTCAAAACCGACTGACTCATCTGAGCTGTTCTGATGCAGAACCACAATGTAAACCTACTAAGAAAACGAGGAAGCAGACTTTGTCTTGTCGCCTACTGAATTTATGTGTACAGTAGCACATTTCTGCTGATGTATCACGATAAATAAGTGGTAACTGCTGTGTTGTAGAAAATCTCGCAGCCATTGTCAGAGAAGTCAGTCAGACAAATGTCACGGACAGATTCTTTCTGACGCTGACCCAGCAGGCTAAGACAGGGAACTTATCAGGCTTCCTCGCTCCAGCTGCACTGTGTGCAGAATTCCTCTAGCTAATAACTTTACAATACATATTCCTTATTAGACAACCAAAGCTGGGGGAGAACAGCAGCTGCAGATGGTCTGCAGCCACATAGCAACTGGCAGCAACAGCTAACTAGCTAGCACCTAGCTATTGATCGGTTCGCTCCTCCCCGGCAGCCCCGGCTCCCTCCTCTCGGCTTCCTCACCTAGCAGCTCGTCCGGCGGGGCTGGTCTCGGCCTGTGGTGTCGCACACTCACAGTCCTCCTTCTCGTCGGAATTCATACGAGACTTTATCCTCAATTGTTTGTTATCTGCTGCTGTTTGGAGCGTCTCGGCCTTCCGCAGGCGGCGTACAAGTCGACGAACGCGGCGGTTTTAAGCCCACTATAGAGGCGGTAGAGCTGTGTGTGTACCGGGCTTCAATTACGGCCTTCTTCCTGCAGGTTCTATCCTTTGCCTGAGAGCCGCAGCCATGTTGACTTCACCAGTTAGCCACTATCCCACAATGCTCCGCGCGCCAGCTTCAAGACCTGCTGGCCTGGATCACAACTCCAGGGACTGGACTCAACCTCACAGTTGAATTAATATACTGTAATTTCTTAACGAATAAAAATAAGTTAATTTATTGAGGAATAGAAATATACTTGAAAACCAGAAATGTACGTACAGCGAATAAAACGACACACATTTTTCTCACTGTCTGATGCTAAATTAGACCAAACTTTAATTAGAATAACTCAAATTCTCCTTTCTTTTTTAAGCCAGGTTTTTAATCCCATTTAGATATAGATCTAATTTTCAAGAGGGACCTGAGAAGAAATGCAACACACAATGACCTTGATTGTTTACTGTGCATTTCAATGCAGTTTTCAAACACACAGGGACAGAGACCTTCATTTTCAGAGACATACCATGTGGTCTGATGAAAATACAATTAAAGTGTTAGGTGTTAATGGTTATTGTGTCATTTGTAAAACTACGCTGTGAAAATTTAGCAGCAATAATTTGAGTTGTTAAGTCTGTCACAAGACAAAAAAAAAGAAAAAATGGCGGTTCATTTTTCCAAGTCATATAAATATAAATATTTGGTTGACTAACCAAATATTTAGCTCCAAGCTAAATATTTGCTACCTAGCTAAATATTTAGTTTGAAGTAAAATTACGGAGCCCCCTAGGGGACAAAGGGAATTTTTCTTCTTTTGCGTTACCTCGCAATACTTTTGCGAGGGAACGCAAGATTTAAAAAAATCCCCCTTGTCCCCTAGGGGGCTCCGTATAAAATAGTTTAGTTCACAAGCTATATATTTATTTAGCAAGCTAGATATTTAGTTAGCATACTAAATGTTTAGCTAGCAAGCTAAGTATTTCCCTCCAAGGTAAATATTTAGCTAACATGCAAATTCGCCTGCCAATAAGAGGACGTGGAATCTCAAAATAAAAGCTGGGTCTCGAGAAATAGAAACTCCTACTGGTGAGGCTGAATACTTCAAAAACTTACACTGTCACTTTTGATATAAATCCATTGGTAGACATCTATATTGCCTTTAAAACAGCTTATTCTTTGTTTTAAGCTGAAATGAGGTGACATATGAGCTCATATTTAGCTCTGAGCTCAATATTTTTGCTTATAGCTAAATAGTTAGCTTGCTAACTAAATATGTTATTTGAAACAAATATTTATAAATGAACAAAACACAGTGAAATGACTTTGAGACATAATACACCTTTTTCCCTCTTATGACAAGCTGTTAATTGTACAGCTTGACTTTACAACATCGTGCTGTAGAGGTGTTTTTCTGAATAAAAACATGGAAAAATAGCATAATCAGCATGTAGCACAAAATGAGTTACAAAGTGATATAAAGACAACAAAGTCAATCTATTGGAGCATCCATCAAAAGTCCTCATCTCAGTCCCAGAGAGCATTATTGATAAATGCTGTAATGGAGTGTGTGAGTAGGGAGGCCTAAAAGCCTTATGCAGTTCAACCAGTACTGTTAGACAATATGGGCAAGAACAAACTGTGCTAACTATTCACAGTGCTCCACTTTTTCCACATGTTATGTTACAGACTAATTCAAAATTATAAAAAATTAATCTCTTTACTCAAAATTCAACACACCAATAACCCATTATGACAATGTAGAAAATAAGATTGTTAGTGTTTTGCAAATTCATTAAAAACGGAAACTCAATATATTTTGTTGACGTTTTCACAACCTTTGCCATGAAGTTCAAAATGGAGCTGTTTCCACTGATCACCCTTGAGATGTTTCTATAACTTAAATGCAGTCCATCGGCGGTCAATTCACTTGATTGGTCTTGATTTGAAAAGGCACACGCCTGTCTATATAAGGTTCCACAGTTGACAGAAGTGTGAAGAACAGGTCAGAGGTCAAACATGGAGCATGGAATCTGAGACTCCAAAATCTGGAGAACGCTCTGGATATTTGGATGTCGTATTCTTTGTTGTGAATTTAATCGATCAATTATATGATGCTGGAACTTAACGTGTTTAAATTAAAACGTTTGATCACATTCGCAAAACTCCATCACCATGTCCCAAGAAACATTCACATTCAAATGTTTGCAAAGCTACTTTAATTATTTTGACATTTATCCTTTTCGATACTATCTTCAATGTAGAAACTCATAATATCATTTCCGCATTTGACAGTTTTTATTTATTCAAGATATTGAAATAAGCTAATATGACAAATGAAACGGAATGATTACGTAAACAAAGTTTGTCTAGTGTATTCTCAACATGCTCCAGTAAAGCGGGAAAGAAGCGGACCTGGCAACCATCCGTGTCATCTACCCTAGCTCATGCGGTCCGTCACAAACGTGATTGGAGAGCAGACGGAGACAGTAACAAGAATAGATTTCTACCTGACAAGCTAAAGGTAATGTTAGCTAGTTTATTATTTTGACTGCTTTTTAATTCCCACTTACTATGAGAAAAGATTAGTCATTAAAACAACGAAATAAAATAACGTTTGAGTCTATTTAATCTTTTAGGTCAAATTTAACTAATTTTATAAAGAGCTCTGTTGAAAGTGCAATGTTGTTATCACGCCGATATCACTTCAAATGTTAGTCGTTTCTACATTGTTAATTTTTATGAAAAAATACGTCAAATTTAATATGCTTAGGAAGAAACGGGCCATGCTTCAGCGAGCTTTCACGTCTGGGAACATGTGCAACCTGTAACAAATATGGCGGCGGAGCACCAGCGCCAAGCTGCTTCCTTGATGTTTGGAGCAACATGGCGGTCGTGGCTTCGCATAAGGACGACACTGACATGTGCTGTAGTTGCGTTAGTGACATAATTAGCGGGATACCGCATTGTCGGCTTCATTTCTCAATTATTCGTAACCAGCCCGTCCTTAAAACATTAGCTTGGTAGCAGTTATCGCGGTGTTTGCCGGGTTTTCGAAGCATTGACGTTGAAGTTAGGTTCAAATGATAACGGGCTATTGAAACAGGGTTCTGAACGCCGTTTGGGTAAGTATGGAATTCAATTTCACATTTCAATTGTGCTTTCATATGAATTATACCGAAGAGTATTAGAAAAACTTAATGAAAAAAATATTTATTTTAGTTTGTTGTACTTTTTTAAAGGGATGCAAGAGAAAGTTCTACCAGTAGACATATTTCCATATTGTGGGTTTGCCTTCCCACATCTAGTATAAGTAATTTAGAAGAATGATGGCCCTGCTTCCTAAAAGGGTTCAAGATTTTTAAACCATGATCCTGTTGAGTTACTGGTGATTCATTAAAACCCTGAAGAAATTTTCAAGGAGAGGTAAAAATATAAGTTGACTTTTTTTTTTTCTTTTTTTCAAAGATTTCCATAAATATGGACGAGTGGGAAGAAGAGGTGAGCTGCTTATCTCCTAATTAACCAATACGTTTGCTGCTCATTTTTAACTTTAATGCTGCGGTGTTTTCCAACTGTTGATTTAATTTTTTTTTTAACAGGAAACTAAAGCAACTACATTTACAGCAGCCAGCTATTCCTCTAATGATGGTATAGTTTCAAATGTCCCCTGCTGGTTTTTCATTAACATTAACATTCTATTGAATCATATTTAAATGAGGGATATGTAGCTAAGTTTAAAAAAAAAAAAAAAAAAAACAGATAATCTTTTAACTGTTTTTTCTAAGCGGCAGGAAGAGACTCTTGGAAAAGTGATCATGGTGAACTTGGGCGGGGTAAGGAAGTGCTGTAAGCACTCTGATCTTTCAGTTTAAAGTCACAGAGACTGAGTTGATGTTTTCTTCTAGGTCGAGGAGGCAAAGGGAGAGGCAGAGGAGGATTTTGGAACTCCAGCGCAGGTCCCCGTTACTTCAGTTTAATGGTTTTCGACAGAACATTTGGAACAGTGATCCATCCGTTTTCTATGCTGGTGAAATCAGTGCAGCATATTGTAAAAACATTTACTTGTGTGGATACAAGCCTAAGAGTTTATGAGGTCACATAGTGACCATTTTGAACTACTTTCTCCAGAAAAGAGAATCACTAGATCAATACTATGTAGGACTTCTATGGCACAAGCAAACACATTCATCTCTAATTTCCAACTTTAGTGCAAAAATTAGTTTTTCATGACAACCATCTTAAGAAATAAAAAAAATGTCAGTGTATATATAATTTTTATGGGCTCACTTATGTATGACTTAACACCATTTATCACAATTGAAGGTTTTCTTCAATTCTGATAAATATTGGCAAATTTAGTGCAAAAATACATTTTCTTTTATGACTATGGTGGCCATTTTCATTTTTTTTTCTCAACCAACAAAGAGCTTGAAAATATCTGCTCCAAGCTAGGTTCTTGTGCCCATATGAAAGGTTTTGCTGCATTTTTTAAACGACCTGCTGCAGTATCAGGGATCGGTCACCATAGAAGTAATTGTTTAACTCTCTAGTGTTCTAAGCCTTCAGGTTTGTTGCTGCAGACGGAGACAGCAGGGATTCTAACGAAGACGGGGAAAGACATGGTTTCAGTGGGAGAGGAGGTCGAGGTGAGACTTGAACCAGACTAGACCTTCATTTGTCCACATAAGAAAAAAAAAAAATCTGTTTATGTTTAGCACTAGAACACAGCAAACCAGTTCCATTAATACTCAATCTAACTACAGATAAAGATTCAGCTTCACAAGTATTTTAAGTATATTATTCTCCAGCTATCTACAAGAAAAGCTTTGGCTGACTTTGAGCTGCTCTGTTGACTCTACGTGTCCCATTATCAGGGCGTGGCCGAGGATTCAACAGGATGAACTCAGACGGTTTCTCTGGTAATATTTGTAAATGTTTATTTTGGTTCTGTTTCCTGGGATTTGATCAGCCTCTAAGAGTTTTGGTCTCTTGATATGCAGAGGATGGTGATGGAGCTTATGAGAATGGTAGGAATGACTTGAAGATTTTCCTTCAGCTGCTCCAAGAGCTCCTGATTGCCTGATTGTTGTTCTGATTGGCAGGGTTCAGAGGGCGTGGAAGAGGAGGTCGGGGAGGAAGAGGAGGATTCAGACAAGGTACCAGTGGATGCACAGCTTTCTGCAGGATCAGGTGTTGCTGTTGACTAATCACTGCTTGTGTGTTGAAGATGCTGAGCAGGGAGGAAGAGGAGGCTTCGGTGGAGGTTGTTCACCCAGACCTTCATCTTGAGAGGGGTTTTCTGTCAGCAAGAGCTCATTGTTTTTGTCATTGCAGGTTACCGTGGAAAAGATGAAGAGGCCTTTAATCCAGGTTTGAGGCTTCAGGATGAGAGAATGAATTTATATGTGTGAATCTGTAATGGCTGTTCTGTGTGCTGCAGGAGAAGACAAAGGTCCAGTCAAGGACGACCTTGATAGTGACAGTAAGTGATCGTCTAGGCTCTTAGATAAACACAGCATGTTCTGCCACCTAGAACCTGGTGTGTCTGTTCTGACCCACAGAACCAAGAGTCACATACGTTCCTCCAACGCTCCCTGAAGACGAAGACTCCATCTTCTCCCACTATGAGAGTGGAATCAACTTTGACAAGTACGACGACATCTTGGTGGACATCAGTGGCACCAACCCTCCCAGGGCCATCATGGTGAGTCCCTCAGCTGTGCGTCTGATGGAGGACTGCAGCCACACTGACTCTGTCCATCCCTCAGACCTTTGACGAGGCGGCACTGTGTGAGTCCCTGAGGAAAAACATCAGTAAGTCTGGCTACGTGAAGCCGACCCCAGTGCAGAAGCATGGCATCCCCATCATCTCTGCAGGCAGAGACCTCATGGCCTGCGCCCAGACCGGCTCTGGGAAGACGGTGAGATCTTAAAGATAGGAATTCTGTTGGAGGATAAAAATGTTTTACTTTTGGATACGATCCAGCCAGGGTGTAAAATCTTAAACAAAGCGTTCCTTCCTGTCCTCCAGGCTGCTTTCCTGCTGCCCATCCTGCAACAGCTCATGACGGACGGCGTGGCGGCCAGTCGCTTCAGTGAGACACAAGAACCCGAAGCTGTCATAGTTGCTCCAACCAGAGAACTCATCAACCAGATCTACCTGGAGGCCAGGAAGTTTGCTCATGGGTAGGTGTGACAGTTAGAAACCAGCCAGCCTGGCTGGCTGGAGGACCAGGCAGGAGCTGAACTCTTCCTCCTGGTGTTTCAGGACCTGTGTCCGTCCCGTTGTGGTCTATGGAGGAGTCAGCACCGGATACCAGATCAGGGAAATCCTGAAAGGCTGTAACGTGGTGTGTGGAACTCCTGGACGTCTGCTGGACATGATTGGGAGAGGAAAGGTGAGGACAGGAACACTTCTACTCCTCTGGGTAAGGCAGAGAGGAACCTAGTAGGTGTGTTCCAGGTGGGACTGAGTAAGGTGCGGTACCTGGTGCTGGACGAGGCTGACCGGATGTTGGACATGGGGTTTGAGCCAGACATGAGGCGCCTGGTTGGCTCCCCTGGGATGCCGTCCAAGGAGAATCGTCAGACTCTGATGTTTAGCGCCACCTACCCCGAAGACATCCAGAGGTTGGTCTGCTGAACACACAGGCTTTACCTTCCTGACCCCGCCTCATTCATGGTTCTGCTCCTTAAACAGGATGGCTGCTGACTTTCTAAAGTCAGATTATCTGTTCCTGGCTGTGGGCATTGTGGGTGGAGCCTGCAGCGATGTGGAACAGAAGTTTGTACAAGTCACCAAGTTCTCCAAGAGAGAGCAGCTGCTTGATATCCTCAAAACCACAGGTACACTGGTGGCTGGGAACTCTGTTTACTTTATATGTGTGCAGGACTTTAACTGTTTAGGCAAATGAGACAAAACTTGGTCCATTTACATAAATTGGGGAAAAATATCACATAAAATATTTTTTCTCTCTCTCCAAATCTTTAAAATGCTTTTTGCAGTATCTTTAGCTGTGCCCCAGGTCCAACACCTGAATCCAGTGTTTAAACCAACTGTTTATTGACTTTGAATAAAATGTAAAAATTGATCATCCCCTTTTCACCCCAAAACTAAAAACATGTTGTGGTTTTCCAATAGAGGAGCTGATTTTAGCTTCTAAACCTGGCAGTTAAAGATGATACAAATCCTAAAATATTATTGTTTATAGTGAAGTTCATATTGATATTTGTTTAAAAAAATATATTATTAATCCATGAATATTTTTGACTGGAGATATTTAAAAACAGAATGATTGAAGTTGCTATATAATTTCTGTGCCCATGGATGGAGCACATAATGAAGGATTAAACACGATCACTTACTGTTTCAACTGGTGGAGCAGATGATGACATGCTGCTACATCGGTGAGAGGCTGAGGGTTGATGACCTTTGACCTCTGTGCAGGAACGGAGCGCACCATGGTGTTTGTGGAGACCAAGAGGCAAGCAGACTTCATCGCTGTGTTCCTGTGCCAGGAGAAAGTTCCAACCACCAGCATCCATGGGTACCTCACTCCTCCATCTCCTCCTGTTGTGTTGTTGCCTACATTAACGGTGTGTGTCTGGCAGTGACCGAGAGCAGAGGGAACGGGAGCTGGCTCTGACAGATTTCCGCTCTGGGAAATGTCCTGTTCTGGTGGCCACCTCTGTAGCTGCCCGTGGTCTGGACATTCCAGATGTTCAGCATGTGGTGAACTTTGACCTCCCAAAGGACATCGACGAATATGTCCATCGTATTGGGAGAACCGGGCGCTGTGGGAACGTTGGGAGAGCTGTGTCATTCTTTGACCCAGAGGTTGATGGGGGGTTGGCCCGCTCCCTGGTCACAGTTCTGTCCAAGGTGAGACTCTGAGCTCTGATTGGCTGTCAGCTTGTGATAACAGCCTGCGTTTTTCTCTCCTGACAGGCGCAGCAGGAAGTGCCGCCTTGGTTGGAGGAGTCTGCCTTCAGCAGCCACGGCGCCGGCTTCAACCCCAGGAAAACATTCGGCTCCACGGATTCTAGAAAGGTAATCTACTTCCACTCTGACTCTGAGCCATGTCTGATTTTCTGCTCTTCTAACACTTTTACTGTGTTGTGTGTCTGCAGATGGGCTCCTTCCAGGAGAACAGCGGGCCGAGCCAGGCTGCCGCCCAGGTTGCAGCTAATGACGAGGAATGGGAGTGATGCTTCTCCAGATCCCAGACTGTTGATTTGGTTCTTTGGTTCACTTGTTGTTTCAGTGTTTGTTAAATGAATCCTGGGGAACCTGAGCTTGTGAATGTTGAATGTAGAACCCCGGGCTTGCATGCAGCTTTTTTTTTACTCTGTGATATTGTGAAGTTTTGATTTCAATTTTCGATAAATTAAAACTGTCAGTCTGCTGATCAAATTTAGTGTTTTTATTTAATCTGAGCATTGACACTCCTGAAATGAAAAATAAATGGTGAGCACCCTGAATTTTTCCTATTAATGAAAGTTAAACATGAGGCAAGTTAGAGGTAAAAGCTCAGCTTTCCAGTTGCAGTACAACTGCTCTGCTCCAGTCAGTTTTCCCATCAGTCAATGTTCAAAGCAGCAGTTCAGTAACGTAGATTAATGTGTGGAGATTAAAACTGACGTGATCAGCAGAGCTCCAGGTGATGCAGCGACAAACAAGCAGTAAGAGTGGAGCTCATCCTCGTGGTCAGCAGCACAGAATGTAAACGACTCCCTGAACAATGCATGTTTAAATCAACTTCAATAAAATTACTGTAAAGGAAAAACATTGTTTGAAACCAGCATTTTATTGCAAAATACTAAATTGTAAAAAAAAAAAAAAAAATGACTGTTAGCCCATTTATTCTTTTTTTCTGGGTTCATATGTGTAGAACTTTCCAGGGTTGGATAACTTTGGAATGTTTCCAGGCTATATTCCACTGTCTAATGTCCCATCAGTGTATGTGTCAGTCATCAGTCTAACTAGCCACTCATGCAACAATTCCATCTAACCTTTGGTTAGTCCCGTATCCTTCTTCAATTCTATAAGACTTATATTAATACCAAACGGCGACTGAATTCAGCTCATACAAGTTTGTTTAAAGAGTCAACACTGATGGATGCCCTGCACCAGGCTGTATTTCTGCGATCTGAAGAAAAATGAATGAAGAACTGTTAAAAACAGCCTTATGAAGAGGATCCTGAGGGTTCTCTAATCTTCATGTTCTGAAGACTCCACAGTGGTCCCCAATACTGAATGTACCATTGAGGTATTTGTAGATTCCATATCTTAAGACCTCAATTTAGAAATTTTTTCTTTTATTGACAATTGAAGTCTTGAAACTCCTACAGAGTACTGGGGCCATTGTAGACAGGAATGAATTTGGCAAAGTTCCACCAAAAAATTTTGAGAATATTATTATTATTATTTGGAAAAGTGGGAACATTTCTGAATTTCAAAAGTAAAACATTTTTTTTTTTTTAAAATCGAGTTTTCAAGTTCAAACATTTCCGAGGTTTTTGCTAGAAAACATTGAGATTAATCTCGAAATTTCTGCTTTTTTTTGTGTGTGTGGAAATTTTCTCTTATTTTTCTATCTATAATGATCCTTACATGCTGTTGCATTAAACAGTTGGTTGGTCTCCAGATTATTTTAGTGTCATCGTGTTTGCATTGTATCTCCTGAACAGATCCAGCCTGTCGATCTGGGATGAAAAAATCCCTTCAAGCTCCTTATTAAAACGAACACTGCATGTTTACAGGAGGCCGCTGGTTGCGGGCGGAGTAATTTACAATGATGCGTTCGCGGTACCTAAAAAAAAAAGCATTCGTTATAAGTGCGGCGTTCTATGTATTATATACAGACATTTTTCGGCCTAGAACGTCGAATTGGTTTTTAAAATAAATTAGAGTTGAAGAAACTCCCAACTTTCCTAGTCGGAATTTCATCTTCAATTTATTTTTCCGACTTGGAATTCTAAATTTCCGAGTAGAGAGTCAACGCAACATAATGCCATTGGTCAGTTAGATGTCGCGCTTCCAGCGGAAGTGATTTGTTTGAAAGTTCTTTCCCCTCTGGTTAGCTTAGAGACATCTCCACGTCTAGGTCCATCTGCTGCCTTTAGAGACCGACTGTGGGGAAACCATGAGTGGAAAAACGCGAGACAAAGTATGACTTCCGGATAGCTGAAAGGGTTTAATCTTTATATTAGCTATTAGTCTGAAACATGGGATAAAGACGGGGTGATATCTGAGCTGGGTGTGTTTTTCTCCTTATAACCGCCAGGTGGTGACATCGGGAAGACTGACAGGAAAAGTTCAAGTGAGCCGGTAAGTGTGAACGTTCAGAATAGATTTTAAAGGAATATTTTTGATGTTGTCTTTGTTTTGTGTGATCAGAGCGCCTCCTGATAGAGGGCCTCCACTCCAACCTCAGCCCAACTACTCTCTGTACTCCACAGACTCAGAGGACCAGGTAATAATCATCCAGGGATTTTAACAATGACAGTGAGACCAATAAATACTCAGCACTGCCCAGATTTGATTCTGTTAGGTTCTGTAAAAACCCATTCTCTAAGCACCATGAAGGCCCGACCAGGATGAAAATCATTTATTTGGATTAGCCTCCTGATTCGTCATTAAGTTTTCGTTCTGCCCTCAGGTCACCACTCTACACAGGGGCCTGGACAAGTGCGCTGCCTTGCTCAATGGCATTCTTATGGAAGACGAAGCAGGTCAGATGGCTTTCCTTCATACCTGGACTCAGAACTGTGACATTTATCTTAGGTTTGTGTCTGTTTGAGTTGAATAACTGCGTGGCCTCAGATCATGTGTACCAACATGGACTTAAAGGCTGCTCATCATTCTTTTTGGCTCACTTTTCTTTGCAGAATTGTATTAATTTAGACTCACAAAGCTGCTTTTTTCGCCATTCTCCTGCATCTGAAGCCATGTTTATGGACAATGATGATGTTTTCATCAAAGGTTAACAGACGAAGACAAAGATTCAGCCCCTTTTTTTAACAGTCTGTCTGTTAATTAGATTTCTAACGTGTTTTCAGTGAAATCCTTTCACAGGTTTCTGTTGAAGGGTCCTCCTGCAGAATAATCTAAAAAAAATATATCCAAAATTGTGTGTTGTGTGTTCAAGCATCAGTAGATCTTCAGAGAACCCCGAAGAAAGGAACGAGCAAACAAAGATCCTCCAGTTTCCAAGGAAAAAAGCCTGGAAAGAAATTCCCAGCAAAGGCAGGTACTTGGTGTGTTTAGACTCCAGATTCTGATTTTAACCCAGTTTGAATGAAACTGGGTTATGTCCTCCAACATAACGCATGCTTGGTTGTTTTATGTTGAGATTTTAGGGGATAAACCAACGGAGTAGAAACAGAAATTCAGACATTTTGTTGCGTAGGAAAAATCTGAAAAGTGTGGCATGCTTAGACCCAATGAGTCAGAATCCGGAGGAACAGCTTTTATTAAAGCTGCAAGTCTCTATACCATCTTCTGCGTCTTTTAATAGGTTCTTTTCCCCGTACTTAGCTGTGTTCTCTCTCTCTCTATGTGTCTGTGTGTGTGGAAGCCACTCCAACTCTGTTGAGAAATGTCAAGGGTGGCACAGTCAAATCAAGAGGATCCACCTCCCAGGGGAAGGCGAGCGAAAAGAAACTGGTCGTAAAATCAACTGGTGAGTGTTGAAGCTTTTACAGGTTCAGCGCAGAGCTCATTGAATCCAAGTTGGCAGCAGAATTGTCGGGGTTTAAACATCTTGCACAAGTACATTTATTCCAGTAGTTCAGTGTAAAAAATGAAACTCCATGTAATTTGTTGATTTACACAGATGTATGTATTTCAAACATTCTGATTAAGGAAGTAATTCAATTTTAATAGCAGTACCAAGTTTCTGAATCGCCCATTTTTTTTTCTTGATCTAATAAAGTTAATGTAAATATTAATGTTTCATAGTTTTTGGCCAAAAACAAAAGGTATTTTTATGAATTTGAGAGAAATATCTTATTTACACTGTGATTTTGTTTTCATATAAATTCCTAAAATGAAATTAATTAAAAAAATGATTATTATTTATTAAACTACACCTGCATACCTCTGTTTCCTAATCCCCCAGTGTTTGTTCTGCCTGTCCACCCTCAGATGCTCAGAGTTTAGAACGGCGCCATAACTTCACCCCTCCGGCTCCACACTCCGGAGTGAAGCTTCATCCTCCTCAGAAACCAACCCTGCCTGCTCAGTCTCTGTCTGCGGGTTGTCAGACGTCTGTGCACCGGTCCGCCTCCGTCCCTCCTCCACTGCGGTCCCGCGCAGCGCTGAGGGATCAGAACCATTCCCGCTCTGCGCGTGCAGTGTGTGATGGTAAGGAGGAGTGTGTTCCTCTGGGAGATGCTGATGGTGCAGCCGGCTGCATCCTGAGGGAGAGCTGCTGCAGGGAGGAGATGCTCCGCTCTCTGCTGGAAGAAGTCCGGGCTCTGATCGCTGGACAAGGTGCTCAAATGAAAACTCTTAATGCTCCTTTAGCTTTATGTCTTCAGCTTCTGATATATATATATATATATATATATGTGTGTGTGTGTGTGTAGGTAGTGTAGCAGAGAGGCTGCTTGGCCGTTTGGAGCAGACTGTCTGTGTTTCAGCCAATCAGAACCCTGAGCTCTGCAGGTACGCCGTCATTTCCTTTCATGCTCTACTCACCCATGGCTTCAGACACACCTCTGCCCTGAATTGTGCCTTTGTGTGTGTCTCAGTGTCAAGAATCGGCACGAGAAGGTGGAGGAACCACAGAAATGTCAGATACTACTTTCTTCAGAAGGTCAAGTTTTGCCAGTTCTTTGCTAAACAGCAGCAGATGTTTTTGAAAGATTAAATTAGTGGGAGTTGAATTGCATATTTACTCAACCTCTGTGTCTGATGTTGGCGTTTGACGATTTGAATCATGACATCATGTGACCCAGCCTAAAGGAAGTTGTCACCGCAGCATCCTGTTCTCCCCACAGAACCAAGCCTCCAACAAGAAGTCATCTCTGCCCAGTCCAGCCTTCAGCAACTGCAGGATGACCTGACAGAACTACGGAAAGCTCTTCAGGACACACAGAGCCGGCTGAGGGACACCGAGGCAGAGAAGGCCCTCATAAAGACAGGTTCAGACAGACTGAGATTGTATCCATAGCAACTCCCTGCAGTGGCAGGAAGAATGTGAAGTGTTGAAACGCAGTGAGATAAGAGTGAGAGCTGGGAAGAAAAACTTTTCTACTGTTAAATATAAAATATGTAACAATTTATTTATTTATCTTTTTTTTTTATTGCATTGCAAAATAAGTATTTAGTTTAAATCTGGTGGTTTAAAATGTTTTTACCACTTCCTGAAGTGGTATGGAGGGAATAAGTTGGCTTCTTTTGGCCAAGCAACGTGTGTGTCTGCAGAGTTGGAGGTGGCTAGAAACCGGCTGCTGGAGAGCGAGCGAGAGAAGATTGACCTAGCATCAGTCGCTCAGCTAAGACTGAAGGAAATAAAACTTCTTAGAAGGTAGGTCTGGGTGTAGTTCTTAAAGAGTCCACCTGGGGGAGTTTTGCTTTACCAAATGTACTTCGATCTGTAATGATATTTCCTTTAAAATCTAATATTTCTCTAAGTTACTATGGTCACACTCCACCATTGTAAGCATTTTTAAAGAGATGGATAACGGATCAGAGCAGGACCAATAAAAAATAGATTTTTACAATATATTGATATTAAGGGTTCAATCTCATAATTAAAAATAAACCAGAAGTCAATCTAAAAGTCAAATTCCATACTTGATTAAATAAAATTTGCACACTGATGAAACTATAGATTTTCGGATCTCGACACTTCAGTTAAAGTTGAATTATTATATTGAAGTTGCATATAATAGAACTGACTGGCTGTGCCCTCAAGAGCAGAGGTAAGAAAGATGTTTGGAATTGGAGCGCTGCTGCTGCTGCTAACATCTGATCTTCCTGCTTCCTGTCTGTTTGAGGCTCCTTCAGAGTCACTATTCATCAAAACCTATGGATGTCCAGAACACATCGTCTGTCACCAGGCAGTATTTTGGCCAACAAAATCAAGTAGTGGCATCCACTGACCGCATCAAGGAATACCTGATCTCCCTTTACCAGGGGGAGCCCACACACACCGAGAGTCTGCGTGTTGCTGCAGAACGAGAAGAAAACTCGAAAGGCGACGGATCAAATCAAAGAGAGCAATGTGTGGAGACGTTACCTCATCACCAGGATCATCACCTCCACCTATACACCTCTGAGGACGCCCTGCCGTGTGAGGTAGAGTCTGTGTGGTCCAACTGGAGCATGAAGTCGGAGTCGACCTTTAACACCAGAGATGAGGAGGCGTTCCGAGATGGCCTGGCAGCTCTGGATGCCAGCATAGCCAGTCTGCAGAAAACCATTCAGCTGGACCTGAGGAAGTGACCCGTCGGCCTCCAGGTCTCTACAGCTCAGTGTTTGACCTTTTTAATATATGTAAGGATTCAAATAAAGTATCTTTCCTCCTTTTTTATCCTTAAACCAACCTCTGATCTCAGCTTTACATCAAGGAAAGAGATTTATTAATCACAACAAAAACTCAGAATATGTTGCTATGTGTAAAACCGGTTTTATTAGGAAAGATCAGGACAAAATAGAAAACTAGCTCTGAAGAGCAATGTTGCTGGTTTAAGGCAGTTGTGGCAACACAGCTGACATGGCTTGTCCTTTAGCACAAGGTTCCTGTTCCGTAAAACATAAATAAGTTTGGATTAAGAATCATAGCGTGGTACAAAACGTTCCCTTTGGTACATCGAGGCCTTCGGTTTAGTTTCAGTGCGGCGGATCCTCCTGGTGATAGAACAGAGGGGGGGCTCATCTGGCCACCCCTCACAGTGCAAAGCAGCGACGGTGTAAACATGAATACACCACTCGAGGTGGCTGGTAGGAACTGTCAGTTTTACAGGAGCTACCGCAACCAACCTGGCAACTTGGAAGTTGCTCATGTCGATGTTCCATGCTTTCCAGGAGCTCCCAGCTCATTTTCCAAGCACCTTAAATGTATATATATATAAAAAAAACTAACTACAGAACCAAAGAAAAGTGGAGACAAAGTTCCAACAAAGGGATAATTTAAAAAGGAAAGAAAGGTAGGAAGAAAGAAAGTAATGAGAGAAGATGTAAGGAAGTGAGGGCGATATAACTAAAGGACATCGGGAGGAAACTGAAGGAGTGAAGGCACAAATTGTGGACACAAGTACAGAGAGAAAAAAATGAACAATAATGTAAAAAGTAAAGTAGGACACAGAGAAGAAAGGAGACAATGTTTAGACAGTATGATGGAAAATAATGTCTGGAAAACCAATATTTTTACATGCTCATTTTCCTTCTCCATACTTGGAGAACTGAAAAATACCAAACTCCCAATTCCATAGTTTTCCAGGCCCAAGAAGAGCCTCTACCTGGTTCCCCCACTTCCTTCAAATGAAGCAAAATTGGCATCAAATCTTTGTGCTGCTTTTATTTTGAAGATATTGATGAAAGTTTAAGAGGTCAAAAGTTCAACCATTACCCAAATAAACATTTAGTGGAGGAAAATGTTAGCAGCACAGTTTGACTTCAAATTAGTTTGACATCATAAATATTGGAGGGGCTCGTTGACCTTGTCTGATCTCTGAAAACGTAAAAATGATCGCAGCAAAACGAAAAATTTAGCTGCACAAATGTTTGACACCAATTTAGTTTGTTTTGAAGAAGGCTCAACTTGACCGGGATGAAATGTCTCAGGTCGTGGCTGGGACAAAGTGGCTTTAAACGTGAAAATCAAGTTTGTTCTGGTACCATTCTCCTGACTGGACCCGTAGTATGGGGACATTCTTTGGAGTGTTTCACATCTCTCCACAGACTTATTTGCCAAATTGTCTTTTAAAAGTAGACCAAACTGAATCTTAGGATCATCCTTAAGTCTGAAACATTGGGGAAAACAAACAAGAACAATTCAGACTTCAGGACGGTGAAGAAGTTTCAGTTCCTGACTCATTGTGTTTGACCTCCTGAACTCTAGTCAGCACCAAAATCCCTGAAGTCTCGCGGCTGTGACTCTGAGCCGAACGGCGTCTCGGCAGCTTCATTTATGAGCCGTGGTAGAGGTGGACGGTGCTGGTCAGAGGCTGCCTGCAGCCGCTGTCACTCAGGTCTTCGGCCGTGTCTCCAAAGCCGTGGTAGTGTCCGTAGAGCAGCGAGTCCCCGCAGTCGGCTCCTGTCAGCCGCCAGTGTTCCGGCCGGTTGGAGCCAGAGCTGCCGGTCAGGTGCAGCGAGCCGCACATTTCAGCTGGACTGGGCAGAGAGTGGCGTCGTTCTTCTGGTTGTGTGTTCTCAGAGGGAGGCGTGAGCTGATGTACGCCGAGGAACGCTTTGGTGCTTGCATCTGCGTGTGGAGAAAATGCAGCAGAAGCAAATCTGTAAGAGTTGAGGTGTAATGTTTTAAAAGAAATCTCCCATCGTTGGCTGCTGGATCTAATCTGGTTCTATTCTCACCTGAGCTCAGCTCCATGCTCGTAGTCTCCACCTCATCACCAACGCTGCTCTGCACCAACACTGCAACAGTTCCAACACACACTTCTGTACTGCATGGTTCTTATATTCATGGTTGCTTTTTTTCCATTTAGCTCACATTTCTTACCCTCCGCTCTCCGGGCCTTCTTCATGTGATGGTTCTCCTTTTGGGTCAGCTGCCTCTTCCTGCAGTGCTGTCCCTGCCCACAGGGCGCGCAATCTCGAAGCACACCGAGCTGCACCAGCTGTGTCTGGGCGTTGGAAATGATGCAGAAGCAGTCATGAAATCCGTGAGCTTGGGCAAGGTCGGCTGCTGTCTGTCCGCTGGCGTTCCTTAAGCTGAACAGGAGAACTCAGGAATTAACGGTAGAATTCCAACATTTTCCAGCCTCCATTTCCAAGACTTCTTAGTCCTTTGCTTTCTTTTAAAATGAGAATCATCAAGTCTCCAGAGCATAAGCATTACCATGAGACCCAATCTGTTACTCCAACTGCACACCTCACCACTGTCTTCCTGCCCTTGCCCCCCTTGTTGCTTACATATAAACATTTACAAATATGCTCCGAGTCTGAGTCTGGTCTTCAGTTTGCATTATGTTGGTCTTCAGATTTGGAACCACCCACCTGTTAACCCAAGATCTTCCAGAAACTGTTGACCTCGATTACTCACTGCGTTTCTGCTCCGGCTATCAACAGGACCTGAACACACTCCAAGCTTCCGGAGCGAGCCGCCTTGTGAATGGGAGCCTCACCGACGCAGTCCTGAGAACAGAGGATGCGGATCAAACATCTGCTGGTCACGGGACAGCCGAGCGGGTTCCACAGACGCACCTGTCTGTTGATGTCAGCGCCGGCCTGAGTGAGCCACACCACACAGTGAGGGTGCCCTCCGAACGCAGCGGTGTGAGTCGGCGTCTGGTTGAAGCGGCTAGTCACCGTGTTCACTTCACATCCCATCTGCACCAGGTGCACCACGCACTCCAACTGGTCCAGCACAACATCAAACAGTGACATGTAGGAATCCTAAAAGTCTGCATATTATGGTATTTTGTAAAAATAAACAAAATTAAAATCCTTGTAATTAAACTTTTCTCACTCAAGGAATTTGCTACAAGCCCCAGTTTTTCGGTTATTTTTAAAAAAAACTTTAAATCCTCACATTTCACTGTTTTTTTTTTGTATCTTTGCTTGTTTTCAACTATGTTCATAGCTTTATATCTCTTGCTGTTAAAAGCAGGTATGGCAAATTATTAAAATTACAGTGTGTTGTTAATTAGGAAGGAGTATGTAAGATATGTTATTTAGGAAGAATAGTAAATGTGAAAAGGTCATCATGTTCGTGTTTTTATTAATGTTTTGTTCTATTCCAAATAAAAAGTTTAGAAATAGACAATTTCAAAAATGCAAAGAGAGCTCAATTTTGATGATTATTACCCTAATGTCGTAAATTGAATGATTAAATAAAAGTGTTTTTTTTTAACCAGATTCGTATTTATCCGGCTGTATTTGTATATAAACACAGCATTTCCGGTTTTCGGCTTCGCGCCAAAGCAGTGATTGGCTCAGTGGGGACCAATGAGAGCGCGGCGCTGGTTAGGCTTTTGTTTTTTTTTTTCTGTCACATAACAAAACTTTATTGAGAAAGCAACCAACAACAACAGACGCTCATTAAAACAAACACGTTTAAGTTTATACAAACGGCTTATGCTGCTGTTCCAGGCGGGGTTAAACTCACAGTTACAGACGATGTGGCTGAAATTAAACTGAATAATTCTAATACGAAGAGGCATTCTTTTTATTTTCTGTAATGTAGGAAAAAAAAAAATCCCGCAAATCAAAACCCTACCTGTCCATAGTGAGCAGCCCAGTGAATGGGAGTCCATCCATAGCAGGAGTCCTCAGCGGTCAGATGAGCCTGGTTTGACAGCTGCTCCAACAATGACATCAAAGCCGTAAGATCTCCATCCCGGCACGCGCGGTGGACGGGAAACTGCTTAAAAAAGCCCACATCGCGAGACAACTCGGCTCCCACTCCCACCGACATAAGACAGTTGTTCACGCGCCGTGGATTACAGCGTTTCTCTGGGTCACTTCTGGTCTCAGCGGAGAGTTTGAAACACAAAAGAAAAAAGAAAAAAAAAGGGGGGGATAATGCTGCTTTCAATTGGAGCCGGAAACTCGGTATTTCCAACACCTGAAGTAAAATCAAAAGAAATCATATTAAAAGAGGGGGATGTCTAATTTATGGATTTGAACAGTTTCCTAGCCACCAGTTCAAAATTTTTCAATAAAAAGTCTTGCACATTTAACAAAGTTTTTTCTAATTTGTAATATTTTAAGAAGTTCAATCCTTTTGAGTGTTGCTGCAACTCACGTTGAGCAACCTACACAACTTTCGAAGGCACATTTGCAATGAACAGAAAAGAAACACTGCAACTGAAATCTACTTTGTACGTCGAAGATGAAAAGGACGGACAGCGTCTCAATTCAAAAAGCTCCCATATCCGAGACACACTGAATGCAACAGAAAGCTCTCTGTGAACGTGCGGAGAATCCAAAGACCCGGACTGGAGCTTTCTGGCGGTACTTGGTCTGGCTTGGACGACTCTGGTAAATAATCGATTAGGAACGTCACTGAAGTGCCAGCCGCACTTTCTGTCACATGTAGGCAAATATTATATATGATTATCTATGAAATAATGAGTGACGTCGGGCTTATTAACTCAAGTACTTTCTCTGTTTTCTCACTTTAATATTTCGTACTATCTGGTTAACAAAACTGTTAGCTAGCTAACCTGAATGTTGCTGTTACATCTATTTAGACTGATTTGATTATTGTATTGTAAAAAAAACATATATATATTAATAATATAGGAGAACTCTGTAATCATCAGAGCTGAAGATGTCTTTATATGGCGGGAAATCCGTGGATCACAATCACAAGGCTAAGGTAAACTATTAAAACTAGAGTCAGACCAATCAGGCTGTACTTTTATTTCTGCTTTACTGTTGCCTTTGCTGAACGTTTCTTCTGCAGGATGCGTTTGTGAGAGTGCGGAAGAGGGATTTAGAGAGATTAACGACCGAGGTCATGCAGCTGAGGGAGTTCCTGCCCCGAGTCCTGAATGGGGATCTGACTGAAATGCTTCACAAAGCCCGGAGAGCAGAGACAAGTATGCTGCCATAGCCCAAAGTTCCAACACACCTTATGATGCTTCAAGAAAAAAACTTTTGGGAAAAAGAGAAATTAAGGAAAAGCTCGGGTGGTGTTACCCTATCTTGTTATTTCACAATAGTTGAGTTATTTTATGGCAATACCTTAAGACCAAAACCAATCAGGCCTTCTGTTCATATCTGGCCCCCTTCCCAGATATGAATGGGTTTTGGTGAGAAGTGTGTAAGAAGCCATAGAAGTAGCACAAATCAGGAAAAAAGATTTTTTGAAGAGATGATCTGTTGTGTTTAGAGAAGGAACACCTGGAGCAGGAACAGAATCAGCTGAGACAGGACTGCTCACATCTTCAGGCCCGGCTGGAGGCAGCGCACTCTGAATGTCAGAGAGAAAGAGAGGTGAGAGCAGGAAAGTGTCGGGGAGGCTTGGGAGGAATTCATGTGGAGGAAAGTCACAGAGAGAAGAAAAATAATCAAATATATGTCATGTAGGATTGTCCTGGATTTAGCTAAACAAAACCTCCTGTGCCCCCAGCTGGACTGGTGGCAAACTGCATTTAGCTTTATTTCAGCAGTACTTTATTGTTCCACCTTTGTGTTTCTCAGTCACATAACAACCCAAAACACATAAAGCAAAATCAAAATGTGGGACATTTTAAAGACAACACAGCAGTTCCCTGTGTGTATTTTGTGTGTGTGTGTAGGACAAGTTACTGTTGCGTGAGCAGCTGTGGCAGAGCGGAGTGGAGCTGCAGCAGCAGGCCGACTTCTGTTCCGCCCTGGGATCCGCAGCTTGTAGCCTCCTGTGGAGCGGCTCGTCCGTGGAGGAGACGGTGACTACCTGGCTGGCTGATGTGAGTCCGTGTGCTGTCATCCCCATGACAACCACCACTGATTGATGTCTTCATCTCATTACACACTGGACATTCAGATTCAGCTAAAATATAATACTTTACTTTGCTTCAGATGTCAGATTTTGCCGTCTAATGTTTCCGTTTCGATATTTTCTGCATTTCCATGGCGAAGGGAAAGCTCCCCTCCTTCCTGACTGTTGCTGCTCAGACTCTGGAGAGTTTTGTCAAGTCCATGGATGACGAGATAAAAACTCAACCCGAGGACCACAACTCTCAAGAGCACCAGTTTGTGTTGGCTCTGGTTGGGACAATCACAAGTGAGTCCAGTATGTTGTAATATATATACACTATATATTTCTGTTAAACAACTGCTGTTTTTCCTCCTATTAGATATAGCAGCAGTAACATCTGGGCGGGACTTCCTGTCCAGCTCAGGGCATGTCCTGCTGGACACGCTAATGAAGCTGCTGCAGCTGATGAGGCCTGCCATCTTCCCCAAACTGAAAGTGTAGGTACCCAACTTTAGCTGTTATCAGAACCACTTTAACTACGACACTCCTGGTGTTTTGCTGCAGGTTGATGCTGATGGCTTTGTATAATGTGAGCATCAGCATTAAAGGACTGAAGTTCATCACTGAGAATAAAGATCTCTTTCCACTCATCTGGAGGCTGTTGGATGGTAGGGTTGATAATTCTGACATTCTGTAGTGATGGACTGCTGTAGTTTAGAATCCTGCCCTCCGATTGGCCCCTTGCCAGATGAGCACTGGGAGGTGTGTCTCCACTGCCTGCGCCTCCTCCAGTCCTTGCTGCTGGAGGAGGACGTTGTGCTGCTTTTCGGCTCCTCGTTGCTGGATCCGGAGCTCCAGGCTCGGGTTGGCCGGCTCGCCTCCAGCCTGCAGCCCAGCCTGAAGGCCACAGCTCAGCAAACCCTGGAGGACCTGCAGGCCCTCCGAGGTACACAGCCCTGCCATAAAGATGGAAATCTGTTAAACGTTTGGCTCTTCTCCGTGTGTTTACAAAGCTGTGTGTGTTTTCTAGGTCTGGTTAGATAAACCCAGAAGTGTGAACTATGGATTCGGCATCTTCAGTTTGCTTGTCGTCACCCAAGGGGTCTGAATTGATTTATTTTATACTTCTCTTGCTACACTGTTAAACTGTTATTCATGGTATGTTTAATTGATCTATTAACAATAAAGATGATGGTTACACTCCTGAGATAATTGTGTTTCTGTTGGTGTCCTGCTGTACACAAATGTTAAAAAAAAACAACAAAAAAAAACTTCTTGCATGCAGAGTGAGTTTTAAATTTGTTAGCAGGTGTCAGAAAAAGGGGACAATCCTAGATTTAAGACTGATCATTTATGAACTACAAGCTGACAAGCTGTTAAAGTATCTTTTGTCGTCTTTAGCAGAACACTTAAAGCCAGGACTGAAATGCATTTTCGCCAACTCCTTATGTCGGCTCCAGCCCACTGATGTTGAAGTAGTTGCAGTTGTCACAACCTGCCCATGGACATCTGACTAACTAAGGTAAAAGATTAGGAAACAATCAATATTTACACCACATGGTGGTAGGAGCATCCACAACATGTAGAACCATCATGTTAAGGTGGAACCCAACTACTGTAGGTCTCAGATATGTTTAACTAAACATGGTATACAAGCAGTCTTTCGAGGTGGCGATGATGGACTACACCGATACTGTAATGACAGAAACTGTTGCAACCTTGTAAAGACTGGACCAAAATTCCTCTGTAATGATTCCAAGGACTTGTAAAGTCTAATAGAAAGTGTTTCCTAATAAAGGAGGTGGTTCTAGAAGCCGATGAATGAGGAGTGTCCTACATTATGTTTTGTCATAAATCTGATGGTGAACTTACCAAACCAAGAAAGGACCAGATGTTAGAAGGATGTTGGAATTGTACTTACCTGCTTTACCATGAAAAACATTTAGTCTTTCTGTTATTCATGCATCCCAAGTTCAGCTGAACCTTTGGCAATAAATCAATAGACTGGATGCAATTTGTTAATTATACAGCTTTATTATATGTTATTAGCAGATAGTCACTGAACAAGGTCTACGCTACATTACAGGGTAGGACAAAAGAAGAAAGGGTTTCGAGCATCTTACTTAGCAACCCTTATGGACTAATCTATGTTATACTTAAAAACAATGATACTATAGTTCTGGATGATGATGCTATAGAGGCACTAGAGAAAATGAAGAAGAACAAGAGTATCCTCTTGGGGACTGTAGAAGAAGAAATCTCTGGTTGTCCATCCCAGACTAGCAGATTCTTGGGGAACTGAACCGTTTTTCGTCTATGAGGATGGAGCAGCATTGGGTTTGTCATCACGGGTGACGGGGATGCTACGCTCACCACGGCCAGATTCACTTCCTCCAGATAGCTTCGGACCAGTCAGCGTAAGCAGGCCATCAGTTGACAGGGTGCAGGCGATGGCTGATTGGTCAACAGAAGTGGGCAGGCGGTACCGGCGATGAAACTCGCGAGAGATGTAACCGTGGTCGTCCTGAAAAACAGAGCGGTTGGTGCCATAATGTATGGGTTGAGGATTATAAATGTGTGTTTTAAGAAGAAATATTAGGACCAAACTTTGGCATAGCTCAATCTTAAAAGTTTGAAATACAATACATTTCTTACAGAGTTAGTGACTTCTTAAAGATTTGAACATAAGTTATATATAGGCTTCTCCACAAGGTGTCTTATGCCCAAAATGTTTATGAAATCTGGTTATGGTTGATGGTTTTAAGTCAAAGTGGAGTTGAACTGTTTTCCAGCTAGATAAACAATATTAGACTGTATGGAATCTAATTAGCTTCTTGACACTTCCTCTGATTCAGCTGGAGGTCTTCTTAGTTGAGATCGCTTTGAACTCTGTTATCGAACACAAAGTGAAGTTGGTTGTTCTGACTGACGTGCTTGGTCTATTTGTTTTTCTGTAAAGGGCTTTGAGATGACTTTTTTTGGGGTGTTGGTACCAAAGAAGTAAACTGAATTGATTTGGACTATCCGGTACAGTGGACTCAGTCTGAGTCACCTATTCATTGATACTTTTCTGTGGAACTTAATACCAAATTATTTGCTGTCCATTGGCAGATTTTCCCCCCCCTGAAGCATCTCGAAAATATTTGAAAGAAAATGTAACTTGGGAAACTAAAATACCTATCAGTGTTGTCGGACCCCTTTTTTCAGTAACGAGTAATCTAACGCGTTGCTATTTCAAATCGAGTAATCAGATTACAGTTACTTTTCGAAATCACTTTTGTTATTTAATTGTATTTTCTCTACGTGTTTTGTCGAGTGACCGACGTCTCTATGACGTAGCAGCAGGGAGGGATTAAGTTTTGGCAAAGCTCAATGTAATTTCACTGGTGGCTGAGCGTTGTCGTTAGCAGCTGGTGGAAGTAACTAAAACAGTTACTTTTAATGTAACTTAGTTACTTTCCAAATCAAGTAATCAGTAATCTAACTAAGTTACTTTTTTCAAAGAGTAATCAGTAATCCGATTAAAGTTACTTTTTCAAAGTAACTATGCCATCACTGGGTGCAATGCTACTTGATATACTACTGGTTGCTATTAGCCAATTGAGGAGCGTCATTCATTTTCCTTTGTGCCGATTGGCTGTACTCCCAAGAGCTGGGGATCTATATTTTTATAGCTTTACCTTTTACTAGAAAATAGCTTAGAACATAAGACACAGTATACCATATGTTGCCATTGCTTTAGAACATAAGATCACATTCTAAGCTATGAGAAAACTAATGAGTTTTCTTGCAACTAAGGAGTATTCACGTTTAGTGGCACTCAGAACATAACTGTCTTTCTCACCAAAAGTTAGTCCTGATTGGAGGCAAATCAAGAGCATCACCTGTCTTTCTCCATGCTTGCCCTGGATCTCCAGGTAGTCATCAGTCACCTTCACGCTCAGCTCATCCGGGGAGAAGTGCTTGACGTCCAGGTAGACTGTAAACTTGTCCTTGTCAGACCTCACCTGAAGAAACACATGGATAGAGAGGTTCAGTCAGCACTGTGGAAAGAGCTCGTGCGTTTCACAACAACACAGCAGAAGATGCATTTCACTCCAGCTAACATTAAGAGCAATATAAAGAGCTTAAGGAGTGTTAATCTGTTCTCAACTGTCAGGGTCTTAACTGTGTTTACCTCAGAGATCCCAGAGTTGGAGGAATCCAGAAGGTTGCGGAAAAGTGAGTGTCTGTAATAGGGGCTGATGGTGGAGGCGGTGTAGGGGAAAAGGTCATAGTCAAACATTCCCTCTCCGAAAAACTGGTCAAAGAGTCGGGTGGGGTAGATGGATCCCAGGGCACGTCTGAACCAGGGGTGCTGGATGGAAATATCCATTGTGATTGGAGGCGGTTTGGTCTATGTTTGCTTGGTTTGGCTCAGGTTGGCAGGTCCACCTGCAGAACTCAGAGTCCAGTAGGACAGAAATTGCAGATAGAGCAGGAATAGGAGAATAAGGCAGACAATAAAAATCTGTGAGTGAAGAATGTTTCCACGGTGCTTCGTCCGCTGCTCCACAGCTGACACCTCTTTATATATCTGAGGACCAGAAAGACGGGCTTTAACAACAATCCCTCTGGAATGGCATTATCTCATGGTGGGTTGGTCTCTGTCAGCAGAATCAAAGGTGACAGAAGGGGCAAGGGGGGGGCGGGGGGCCACCACTACTACCATACCCTGGAGCGACCCAATGCCCTCCAAACACACCTGATTCACATGGCTGCCAAAACAAACTATGGGTGGATGGAGGAATTCTACGTGAGGAGCAAAAAGGCCAGGAATCAACTTTACCTGCATGAAACAGATACACACATCTGTCCAGCCAGTCAGTGACATAATCCTGCTGGATTATTCTGCAGCCTGGCTGGACATCGACCAGCTTTAGGTACAATGATTCCCAGGATCAATGGAGCAACAACCACCAACAGAGTCAGTCATAGTGAACGGGAAGCAGAACGTCTTCTAACTTTAAGAATGCGCAGGGAGTTCTGCGATGACAGATGCATGTTTGGTACAGATCCACCCTTGTATGTGGAAGTTATGACACGATCCTGTTTGATAGTGAGACGTCAGATTTTGGACATGCTTTGATGCAACAAAAACCTTTAGATAACTTTTGATCTTCAATGCCTGTAGACTATATTGAATGATCCAAGAGATCTTTTTGTAGGTCTGCAAAAATTAAAAATTAGGCCCAAATCTGTTACAGGCAACATGTCTGACACAAAGGGAACCCCCAAAATGGAGTCCTGCAGGTGGTTTTTACTGCTTTGACTCCATTTCCTGTGCCTGAACAGGTATTCAGTATTATTGCTTCACAACTGTCTTGGACATTTTAACGTGTTATTTTAGTGCAAGAGTGCAAACAGAACAAATAACAGAATCAAGGCCACAAGTGCTATAAATGTTCATGCTCTCAGATGTAGTGTGTTAGAAGATGTTTGGTGATTTTCACAAGCCTCTTGTTTCACCATCACTGGTTTCCCATTGTATTCATTAGTGTAATCCCTCTGGGCTTTGGCTAGCCAACACGGGGGGCTTAGTGACACCATGCAGCCACAGGCTGCCTGGCCCAGGGGCAGCTTGGGCAGTCTGTTTGGGTTCAGGGTTTTTAGCAGCTGCACACTGGGTGTGGATGTAGTTAGACTGACTGCACAGTCAGCATTCTCCCTTTTTCTCAATGGGCCAGACAATACCTGTGTGCTCTGTCCTGCCCCAGCTCCAAAAGCCCATTTTAGCCAACAACGTGGAAGCCTATCAGAATGGCATTTGTAATACTCAAAGGTTGTTTTTTTTTTTTAGATGTTTATTGAGGCAAACACAGAAGAACACAAAAGTTAGGCAGGAGGATCTGAGAACCTTGATGAAAAAAGAAATCCTCCATTTTACCCACTCCACCTTAGTTGTTTGGACAAAAATGCCTTGTTGAAGTTAGTAGTTTGTCTTGGAAAAAAGTTAGCAGTGGCTCAGAGAACCACTTGTTGCAACTGAGACATGTAAAGTATCGTCCATGAACAGATCTGGGACAGCAGGAGGTTCTTCAGATTTGTGGTAATACAGACTGCTACAGGAGAGTCTTCACAGCCTTCAACATCTGCAAAAACAATTAGAAGACAATTACATACGTGCTAAATTGAGCTGAATTGTCTTGAATTGGAACTTGACCCAGTAGATTTGGCCAAGAATACAAAGGTGAGTTCAATAAGAAGAACCTGCAACTGTGGAAAATTTGTAAAAGGAGCTGAAACTTCAGGTTGTCAAGCAACAACATCAAAACCTTTGAGATTATTTGTGAGGAGAAGTGGATTCTAGAAACTAGATAAAAGAAGTGTCTGCAGGGTCAAGAGGCTGGAGAGTCCGCTTCTCTTTCCATGCCCACACATCCAGTAAGTTGAGCTTTTATTAGGGATGGTTCAGGAATAATAACAGGGAATGCTCCACCTGCTCCACCTGCTGTGATGGGCTGAACTTGGATGACATATAGCAGCACAATCAGTTTCTTAAGTCATGGAAGTACAAAGACTGTACACAAGGTGGCGCTAGTAGCATTAAAGTAGCTCCAGTGGTATGTTTATGAGTATATTCTTATGTGTATAACTATTATTAGAGCTACTTCTGTCTCTACTGTATATTATATTTTTATACCCTGGTCAATAAAATTGGTTTATGGTATGAAACAGATAAACATCATGCACTGGATCCATGCTTGTTTTTCTCTATTTGCAGAATAATTCCAACATGTTTATGTAACCGCAGGGGTTCGACCCCATCCTTTGTTCCTGGGATTGGGGAGTACAAGTTTTTGTTTTTCTTTCATTATGCAAAACAGTCAAGCACTGTCAACTTCTCTGCCTGCACTGCCTTTGGGAAATGATAAAAACGTTCCCGACCCGCGGTGCGTTGAGCGTCGATTCTGCCTGAGCTCTGCCCTGAACACAGAAAAGCACAAACTATCTGATCCAGACTTGGATTGATCTTTCATAACGCCACCATTCCTGGCAGAATTACATAAGATCTCGGATCTGAGAGATTATTAATGCAACTAAAAATCGGCCTCTTATCTAATCTATAGTTTACTAGTATGTGGTCACTCCGCTTGCATAACAGGTGACTAATCATTTGTTATATCAAAGCAACCAAAAAAAATCAAGAGATACAAAGGGTGGACCTTTGTAAGTTTTTCTGATATATAAAAAACATGTTCTAAATGAGACTTAAAGAATATGTCCTAATCAAAGTCACCACAAAAAGGACGAAGTTTGTTTCCACTGCAGGAGACTACGTCAGAAATTAATAATCAAATAGATTGTAAATGCAGCCACTGCTATTAAAACATTGACTTTTAGTGATTTTAATGTGACTTTACTTCTGTTTCACTGGGGCTGCACTGTTTCTTAGTCACCCTAACCCTAACCCTAACCCCCTAACCCTCTTATACTTTCGGAGAAAATCCACCTGAAACTCGTTTTCAAATGAATGGGAGTCAATGGCAGCTATGTCTTAGGAATGAGCCACACCCACCAAACTTACAGGGTCCGTGGGCACCCTCCCTAGGACTCTCTGTGCCAACTTTGGTCCACATGACACTTTCACGTTTGGAGATAATCCACCTGAAACTCGACATTTTCTGGCTATCATCCCCTATCCCTAACCCTAACCAAGATGTCCCCTCACCACACTCTTCACTTACCCTAACCATCACAGGGGCCAAAAGCAACCTCAGTTTCACTTCACACAGGACCACTTCCAAACCACTCAGGACACTCCAAAACACACTCTGGTAAGGTTCCCATATAGACCCCCATCGGCAACACTTGGAGCAATTTTGCCCATTTTGGCAACTCCACCAACCACCACATATCACATGTCCACGGACTCAGGGGGACGCCCTGAGCACGGGGAACCCACTCCCAGCTCGATCAGACGCTCCGAAAAAACTTGGAAAATCAATGGGAGTCTATGGCAGCTACAGGAAGGGGAGGGGCCAGGGCCACCAAACTTGCTGGGCAGGTGGGGGGCCTCGAGGGGAGTATACACACGGAGTTTGGTCAGGCTAGCTCTTATACTTTCGGAGAAAATCCACCTGAAACTCGTTTTCAAATGAATGGGAGTCAATGGCAGCTATGTCTTAGGAATGAGCCACACCCACCAAACTTACAGGGTCCGTGGGCACCCTCCCTAGGACTCTCTGTGCCAACTTTGGTCCACATGACACTTTCACTTTTGGAGATAATCCACCTGAAACTCGACATTTTCTGGCTATCATCCCCTATCCCCTAACCTAACCCTAACCCTAACCATGTCCCCTACCACACTCTTCACTTACCCTAACCAAGATGTGCCCTCACCACTCTTCACTTACCCTAACCATCACAGGGGCCAAAAGCAACCTCAGTTTCACTTCACACAGGACCACTTCCAAACCACTCAGGACACTCCAAAACACACTCTGGTAAGGTTCCCATATAGACCCCCATCGGCAACACTTGGAGCAATTTTGCCCATTTTGGCAACTCCACCAACCACCACATATCACATGTCCACGGACTCAGGGGGACGCCCTGAGCACGGGGAACCCACTCCCACTCACATCCCATGCTCCTAGCCAGACTTGGAAAATACATGGGGGTCTATGGCAGCTACAGGAAGGGGAGGGGCCAGGGCCACCAAACTTGCTGGGGACCTGGGGGGGGGGGGGGTCAGGGGGAGTATACACACCAAGTTTCAGCCTGTGAACCCTTACCCTCTCCCACTTATTTTACATGAACCGTTTTTTCACATCAATGGGAGTCAATGGCAGCTATGTCAAAGGAAGGAGCCACACACACCAAACTTACAGGGTAGGTGGGCACCCTCACTGCCCCTCTCTGTGCCAACTATGGGACCCGTGACTCTTATACTTTTTCTCCTATTTTACATGAACCGACCACTTTTCTGGTTTTCATCCTATATCCCTAACCCACATCCACCAAACTCACAGGGCAGGTGGACATGCTCCCACACACTCTCTGTGCCAAGTATGGGCCCCGTACCTCTTTTACTTTTTCACTTATTTTCAGTGTACCCTCCCATTTACTGGCTTTCATCCTATATCCTAACCCCTAACCCTAACCCCTAACCCTACCCTAAAAGTTCAATAATGATTTACATTGTTTAAATTTTACTAAAAGAATCACAATTCAAACAAATTTCTTAGTGGAAAAATTAAGGAAATACAAAAGGAAAGTTGTAACGAATTCGTTTAGGCCCTGTTCCCCAAGGAAGAAGGGGCGGAGCCTCGCCTATGGGAGGGTTTAAATAGGGCTGCAGGGCAGCTTACAGCTCATTTCTATGCTTGGCAGAAAAGCAAGAAGAACTCCTGCAGAGCATTAAAAAGTTTTGTTAGGGCGCCCAGCCTGAAGAAGACCTATTTCTAGGTC
>CAEGAD010047146.1:0-16269 GCA_903067055.1 Poeciliopsis paucimaculata | reverse complement strand
CCTCCAGCGTGAGACATCGTCCCACGCTGGAGGGACGATGTCTCCCGGCCGGCCTGGTAATGCCTTGGGGTTACCCCGGAGGAGCTGGAAGAAGTGGCTGGGGAGAGGGAAGTCTGGGCCTCCCTTCTTAAGCTGCTACCCCCACAACCTGACTCCGGATAAGCGGAAGACGATGGATGGATGGACATAAGAACCCAGCTACACACACAAGGCTGTATTAGCACTCAGTGGTTTAAAACTTTCTTTATCCTGTTCTATGCTGTTTAAGAGCTGTAAGAAACTTAACTCGTCTAGGTTATTTTTTTATTGGATTCAAGTAGTTCTTCCTAATATCCATGTTCAAAAGATCTTTATAAAGAGTAGGTATAATTGAGTTATCCAGTGTGTGACTGGTGGTGTACAAATTAACTTGTTTTGCCTATCAGAGTGAGGATGAGAAATGTGTGGACAAAAAAGTAAACTTTATTTGACATGCATAATAAATTGTACAAAGCTGTCATCATTCACTTACAGACTGCAATGCAGACATTTTCTAATGACATAAAAACAGAGGAACTGTACCCTGGTTTAGATGCCAATCGTGTAACTGTCTGTTCTCCGTCATCTTCCAGCAGATCAGCGAATGCCGCCTCCAGGTCCTCTAACTGATGTATACGGCAATCAACACACTCCTCCAGCTCTGCCTTCAGACACACACACGCACATATACACATAGTGTGTCTATCTTCAACGGGACTTTGCATTGACTTCCATTAATTTTTTATTCATTTCTATAGCTTAACCCTGATCCCTATTCTAACTATTGCCTGTACATGCCTAACCCTAACCTAAACGTAATTAAAACCTTAGTTATAAAAAGTTCAAATGTTCAAATGCCAGGTTTTCATAATGTAAAAAATGATGGCAATACAAATAATTTCACAACTTTTTCCACCTTTAATGTGACCTATAATCTGTATAATGCAATTGAAAAACAAACTGAAATCTTTAAAGGGGAGAAATACAAAATAGAAAATGTAAAATAACCTGGTTGCATAAATATGCACAACTTTAAACTAATACCTTGTTGCACCACATTTGGCTTTTATTACAGCACTCAGTCTTTTTGGGTTGGAGCCTGTCAACATGGCCCATGTGGATGTGGCGATATTTGCCCACTCTTTGCAAAATCACTCCAAATCTGACAGATTGCAAGGGCATTGCCTGTGAACAGCCCTCTTCAGGTGAGCCCACGGATGTTCGATGGGAGTGAGGTCTTTATTCTGACTTGGCCATCCAAAGCTTCCACCTCATTCTGGTATGGACATTCTTCTGTTGTTAGATGTGTGTTATGGGTCATCGTCCTGCTGAAAGAACAAGTTCCTCTTCATCTTTAGCTTACTAACAGAAGGCCAAAGGTTTTGTGCCAACACTAACTGGTACTTGGAACTGTGTTGAATTCCCTCCACTCAGATTGAGGCCCCAAGTCCAACTGATGAAAAACAGCCCCAAAGCATGATTCTGCCACCACCATGCTTCACTGCAGGTACGATGTTCTTTTGGAGATGAGCAGTGTTGTTTTTGCACCAAATATATTTTTTGGAATTATGTCCAAAAAGTTCAACCTTGGTTTCATCAGACCCCAACACATTTTCACACGTGTTTGGGAGATTTCCAAACATATGAAGAACATGGGAGGTTGTTGTTACATGTAGTACATAGCTTGTACTTGACATAAGTTCCAGCAGCTCCTTTAGTGTTGATGTCAGCCTCTTGGCAGCTTCCTTGACCCGTTTTCTTCTCGTCTTATCACCAATCTTGGATGGATATCCTGTTCTTTGTAACGTCACTGTTGTGCCATAGTTTTTCCACTTCATGGTGACAGTCTTCACTGTGTTTTATGGTTTTTTTAATTTCTTGGGAATTCTTTTGTGGTCTTCATCTGACTGATATCTTTGAATCATGAGATCTGTCTGATGCTTTGGAAGCTCTGTGGACCATGGTTTATTTTGGAAGGTTTGGCTACAAAGATCTCAGGAAAAGCCTACTAGAACAGTTTTTCAAGTGTGTTGAAAAACTGTTACATATATGTATGTAAACATGAGTACATTAGTACATAGTGTTTCTAAATGAATATGAACTTGTTTTCTTTGCATTATTTGAGGTCTGAAAGCACTGCATCTTTTTTTTGATATTTTGACCAATGTTCATTTTACTCAAACATATATCTATAAAGAGTAAAATTAGAGAAACTGATCATTTAAAGTGGCCTCTTAATTTTTTTTACGTAATCAATATTACATGAATTCTTATCCTACAGTTTAATATAAACAAATACATTTTCCTGTTACTAAGTTTCACAATTTTTCTGTAACTGACATGAGTTAGACTATTCTAACCTGATCAGCACCCATCCTTGGTTCTCTGAAGTAGTAGAGCTTCTTGAGTATGGAATACTCTTCCTGGAAAAGAATTACAGTTATCAGGTTAGTCTGAAATGATGCCTTTGATTCCAGACTACGCTAACATCATTTTATAGGTTACATTTATAAGAATAACATAGACGCACTCAGAGGTGGCCCTGGGCGAACCACCTAGTGGCGCCCCAACTCCCCATCCCCCACAACCACCTCACCCCACCCTCCTTAAGCCCCTCCATGAATGTACATCAATGTACAAGTTTGAATTTATAAAGAATTTTCTCATTATTACATCATGTGATAAATACATGATGTATATTTATCACATCATGACTGATGAGATAAAGACAGGTTCCTCTAATAATTTATAAAGGTATTTATAGACATTGCAATTTTTCTCTAGATGTCAATGACAGTTGAAATTGTTATTTTCCACAATGAAAACCCTTGTACATTGTCTTATTGTCTTTTGGAAGAGGCCTATGTCATTTCCAAACAGAATCTACCTTCTTGGTTGAATAGGAAACAAACTAAATGTCAGTCTGCCTGGGGTATTAATCTTTTTTTTTTTTTTTTTTTTACAAAAGTATTATTTGGAAACACAGATCAACTTCTTGGAAGAACAGCATTCAAACATAGGTGAGATACCTGCGTGTATATTTCTTTGAATGGGTTTTTACAGGAGAAGAAATCCAAGTCAATGTCTAGGATGTATGGATCCGTTTCACTGAGAAATGTAGCTAATCTCCTAACAACATAACTAGTTGATCCTTGATCTTTATCATCATCTCCAAAGTCTGTGCAATTGCTGCTCAGCTTTCTCTGTAAGTTGCTGTCCTCTGTTGGCAGCAGTGTAGGAGTTGTTCCACATGAAGGTTCCCCATCCTCACTCAGATCTGTCCGAGCTTTTTTGGATAAATGCGTCACAGAATCCCTCTCTGTGTCGTGCCCTGAAATCCAGAGTCAGATGAACAAGGAAACATCAAAGAAAAATATAATAAGTTAAATTATTTGATCATTTATATATTAAAGTAAAAATATAACATTTATTTTCTAACATTTATTTGGCTTGACAGAAAGTTATTGGTTCTAAAAAGTAACAAAACTAAAAAAAAATTGACGACAATGAGTAAGCTCTAAAAAATGTTCCGCATTTGAAAGACAAAACATAAAAAAGATTTTTTTTAAATGTGTTTGTAAGAAATGTGGCTTTTAAAACATGCAGACAAATGCATATGTGGACTTCCTTTCACAGTGTTAGCCTTCAGTCTTCCATTCATACAACAGCCAACAGCAAATTAAAGTTCTGCAACACCAGCAGGATTTTTTATAATGTCCATAGTTAGCTTTGAGTTTCCAAAGTATCAGGTGGGAATCACTGTAAAAAGCTGTCATTTAACACTGAAAGAACAGCATTAAATTTACCATAGAACACGCACACACAAATAAAAACATTAAGTAGGAAAATGTGGGGTCTGGATTACTTTTTGACATGGAACTAAGGTGAATGACTTTAAAAACAATTCAAAATACCAAAGTCCTAACCCAAAACCTGACCATGACAAAGGTCTTCAGTTCATTAAGCACAACCTAGCAAGTACAAGCATAAATCCAAACCAATAAACACTGTTTTCACCAGAAGATTACCTACCCTAATTAATTTCATTATTTTGTAAAGAGCTAGTCAAATTCCAAAACGCATCCGTTTTTAAATTCCTTTACAACACCAGAAAAAAAAAACTGTAGACAAACCATGCCATATTCATACAGATTTGTGACGGGTAGTGTGGGCAAAAGTTCCCAAGTTGAGGCATGGAAGCTATCTTAGGCTGCATTCACACTGCAGCCTGAAGTGACCCGAATCCGACTTTTTGTCAAATCGGATTTTTTTTTTTGCCGCAGCCGTTCACACTGCCACACATATGCGACTTGTAAGTGTTCTGCAGTCTGAATGGACAAACAACCTGACAGTGTCCTGCATGCGCAGTAGAGGGCGCAATAGCTTCAGCGTTCTCAGTGTACTGTCAACCGCCCTAAAAAAAAAAGCACTCGGTGTTTGCGGAAGTAAACATGGATGCTAATGGAGGAGCAAACGTTAGGTTTGAATCATTTGAATCGGCTATGCAAGTGGTTCGAAAAGAATCCTAACTGTTCTGTTCAGTCTTTCATGAAAAGGTCAGATACAGGTCGCATTATGTCAAAAAAAAATCTGAATTGAGTCACTTCAAACTGCAGTGTGAACGCAGCCTCATTCCCGCCATATAACACCATGAGGGTATTTTTTTATATATTTCTCATGAACATATTTGTCTACTTTGCAGTTGAATTGTATGGGATTGATGTCACATTAAAAGCATAAAAAGTTTAAAATAGTTTAACGTGTTTTTTTTAATTTTTTTTTATTTACATAAGATAAAAAACATCACTCTGGCTTCTCAGCAGGACACTATGCACTTTTTAGACCTGCTCCTTCCACTGTTGACATGCCACTTCATATCATAGTCCATATGGGTAACATTTACTTGTAAATGGTTAATCTAGAAAACAAAGCTTTTTATGTAAAGTTTCTTATTGTACAAGACAGTTAACTTACTGAAAAAATATATAAAGTAAAAGTAGTGAATGTATCACTGTGCCCATTGGACTAGCTGCACAATTGTTACAGAATCAGACTGACAGAATGTGAATCCCCATTTTAACTTTAATTTATGCAAAGCCAACACCTCATGAATGTCAATACTAGTTAGTGATTATAAGTAAGTCAACTAAAGATTGTCACATCTTCCATGTGATAGAAAATCTGAGGAGGAAGCTGGAGATTGTGCTGATGGTATGGAGAACTTTCAATCTGAATGAACCTGAATTAATTTAAGAAAAATGTCAAAATAACAATGAAATATGCAAAAAAAAAAAAAAAGAGCATCAATGGCTTCTGCATAAATTAGCTGATCAAAGTTTATGCTTTTTAAGCCCTTACTTGTTACCCCAAAAACAGTTTAGATGGAATTTAATGGAAACATAATAACACCGCTGTCCTTAAGGATTAAGTGACTTGAATTAAAATATTTGTTGGGTTACAGTTAAGGTGTTGACGCCAATTAAAATGTTTTGGGAAAACAGCTCACAACCACCTAATCTTTCCTATGAAAATATATTTGGCTCAAATAAAGCTAGTTCAAACTTAAAAGATGTTATCAGTTCTTGAAGGTACCTGGAAGTGACCCAGTTGATGTTTTGACAGGATTTACTTTGACTATGTTTAGTCTGAGACGTTTTGAGTTCTCCAGCAGCTCGTCACAAACATACAGACCATCACTGAGGAAGTAGTTCTCTGTACTGGTCAACCTGGAAAATAACAACAGGACAGACATAACATAACATTTAACCTTCTGTTCTTTCTGTTATTTACTAGAGAAACTCCGAGAATAGAAGACCTCAAATTTTAACTGTAAAAACTACACAAAGTCTAGTGTTCTGTTTAGCTGTGACAACTTCCTGAAGGGCTCATCGGCTGAACTGCTGTTCCCAACAACTTGATATAGATTATTCTTTTGGCTCTGTCTTTTGATGTTTAACCCCAGCTCTCTCCCAGACACAACTATAGGCAGAGATTTTGTCGCAACTAACAGTGCATGCTCTCTTTCATCCTATAACATTTAAAGCCAGCTCTGAGCTTATTTGTTAAGCTGTGTTTCTCTCTGAAATTAAGCTGCTAAAGAAGCTATGTCCGGATGTTTTTACTTTTCTCTAACACTGAAAGTACTCATGGATCAGTGCTTCTGTTTTGTGTGTATGCTCTGAATTCTTAAACACCCAGTAAGGTGTGGCAGATGTTGTTGGAGTTGTTGGAGGTTTTTTTTCTCATGCATGCTTGGCATGAGGGATTGCTGTATAGTTTGTGACACAAAGCAAGCGGTTGTCTTCTGTTGCTACATGTCTGTTCGAAAGGAATGAATTCTGCAAGACAATGACTCGATGCGATTTGCTGGGTTTCCATATATTAAAACTTTGACCAGGGATAATAACAAACTGAACATGACTTTATTGGTTGATAACTAGAATTAATTAGAATGGAAGTGTTAATGTTCTGAATACCCTTTTTCATAAAGTGCCATGAGGTGACAAGTTGTCAGTTGGCACTTTGTTAATAAACTGAAGTAAATCAAATGTAAAGCATGTAAAGCTCAAATGCCAACACGCTTTACAGTTAAGTGACTACAAAGCGTGTTTACATGCTTTACAGTCATTTACTTTGATCCCAGGATCAAAGTAAACATCACTTTGATCCCAGGACACTTTGGGATGGAATTTAAAAGCAATCTTTTAAATTCAAAGAGCCACTTTTGCACCGCTGCCACAAAATAAAATTTGTCTTCAGCCACAAAAAAAACTAGGTTTAGTTTTTAAAAAAGTAAATTAAAACATCTGTTTTGCAAGCAAAGTAAATGAAACTAAAAGTTCTATTTTCAAATTTCATGATAAAATGAACCATTTAAAGTTTACAAAGGGAAAAAAACTATTAACAATTAGTTGTGAAATAAGACCAGGTGAGTGATACCTTTATATAACAGAAAGATGCACAGTCCACTCAAAAATGTAAAGCACATAACTTGAAGCTAAAAAAAATACTTTTAAAAGCCTCAAAGCATTGCTGTCCTTATGTTGTAGATAGTCTATGCAGATATTGCAAGTGTAATTTTAGCAGTGCTAAAATTGCTAAAATTTTAGCACACCATTTAGCGCTAAAATAATACTGTCTCATTACCTTTATAATTCAAGACAAATTCTTTAATTTGTTTTGTTGTAAAGGAGCCACAGTAGAGGAACCAAAGGGTCACTTGTGGGTCTGAAGCCTCAGCTTGCAGACGCCTAAGCTAGACTGACTTAGTAATAAATACACATTTCTTTTAACAAAAATAACCATTAATTGTCTGTGTTTATCTTACCTGATGGTTGTGGTAGATGAGTCTCTGCCAACATTAAATGTGTGCTCTCCTTCACTGATCTGTTGAGACCAGTAAGGATGCAGCCACACCATGTAGCTCAGATGACCAGCATACACCATAGGCATTATCCAGTTTTCTATACTCAGCTCACTAAAAGACAAAAGAAAAATAAAACTCTTATCAAGTGTGCATATATTTGAGCAGATCAGCAAAATGAAGGTAGGAGACAAAACACAACCCTTTGAACAACAGGCCTGATTCCTTTTAAAGTTTTCTAAAAACAAGTGTACCAGTCTAAAACTCGGTTAAATGCATCTGTTCAACTCTCAAACTGCATGCAAAGAGTTTCTTAGTTTGGATGAACAAACTCCTGCCCAAGATCAGTAGGTTGTTAGCAATTGATCAGTAGTGCACTGCTGGCAGATATTTACTGAGGAAGAAAACAAACTTGCTGTATGTCACCTAAGTCAACGCAAAGTTATTGATCACAGACTATATGGGCAAAATCCTTATCTCTAGGTTGTAACACAGAACAGAAAGCTGAGGTCGTTTCTCCCTACATTTCCACATGTAGGGAGAGTCCCTACCTTGATTGTAGCAGGTTGCTACAATCAATAGCAGCCACACAGGCTAGAAGAAAACAAACGCACTCAGTATAACACTTTAATTTTATTGGCTGAGTGGTTGTCAGGCAACAGTACTTTTTTTCAAGAGCAAGAGCAGGAAAGGATTTGCAAGCAAGTAGAGAGGTTTGCTAGTCGAGTCTTTATCTGAGCAGAGAGAATTTTGAGCGTGAACAGAAATGTTTGAGAGAATACAGAGAATATTTGAAAAAGAGCAGAAGTTTGAGTGCAAGCATTACGAGTTTTGAGTTTTTCTTGTCTTCTATGCCTTAATGTTGGCTGAACAGGGAAAAATGCCTCATCAAATGTCTCAGGTCGCGCTGTGATCATCACCACCTTCACCATTATAGCCATGTTTGTTTGTCAGAGGTTTGCTCTACCTGGGTTACACTTCGCATGGGCGCAGTGATCTTTCCCTGATTTCAATCAAATGAAGAGGACGTCTAACATTGTCCAGCGTTTGTTGGTCTCTGACTAAATCAACTTGGTCCTCATCAATCAGCTCTGAGAAAACTGCCTCCAGCCTATTGGCTATGACAGAGTTTTATTTGTAATCTTGGTTCACGAATGATATAGGTCTATACGAGCTGCATAATGTTTTATTATTGACTCTTTTGGGCATCACTGTTATAACTGCTTCAGACAAAACTGCAGTTTTGATGGCGGTATTGTCATTTTTACTAGAGTCCATTTTAATGACTATCAAAATATGAAGACAATTCTTCTTCAAAAGACTTATTCTACTAAGATGGCAGACCATCTGTTCTGGGTGTTTTGTTGTAATTTTTACCCCTAGCATCAAGTCTGATTTACACTGGCTTTGTTAAACTTTTATTCTGTCATTGTCCAATTGATGATTAGTCTAGTCAAACAAGAAATATTTTAAAATCTTTGTTTCGGTTTTGCATATAATGTTTTATAATACGTTTGAAAAGATTTGTCAACATGTTCTAAACTACTTCCTGTCTGTGGGTCAGTTATTGAACAAACTGATTGCATAATTTTATTTTATTTTTTATTAATTTATTTATTTTCACAAATTTTTGTTGCAATAGTTTTGTTGCCTTCTGTTCTGTTTCAGATAAGGATTCTTTTAGGAATCTATATAGTTTCCTTCTAGCTCTCCTTCCACTGAAATGTGCCAATACATTTTAAATTTATTTCTCCCAGCTGTGAAAACAACAATGTATTATTCTGCTGCTCTTACCTGAGGAGTTTCTCCTTATCAAACACTGTGTCAGCAGGCATGTTGACAGGGATAAGAAGGTCAGGATGGGAGTCTAAATGAACCAGTCTTATATTGTTGAGTGGAAGATGTCTTGATGCAATGGCTCGATAGATGTGATGGACCACCTGCAAGAATATATAGGATTTACACACAGTACTGTCTTACTAACATTTATCAAAACAAAGAAATATATAGTATTACTCTAAACTGTCACCATTTGTTAATTGTACAGATAAATAACCCATATATTTAAATAAAAAATATGTGCCTGTTGTATTAGTGGGATTTACTTTGTTTCTTACTATTATGTGTGCATGTACACTTCCATATTCCCCTCACTTGGTTCTGATGGAGTTGAATTTCCTCACGGAGCGACAGTAAAGTCCATTTTTATTATTCTCCATACATTATTGAAGTAGTCATTTAAATGGGAAATCTGTAAATTAGCCTGAACTTTCAGTGTCAATGTTTTTGTTATCCTCTTGAGGGCTGAATATCTTAGTTTTCATTCAGTCAGTTTGACATTACTCATATAAGAGGATATTATTCAATTTCTTTCGGATAGCGGTCAGTAAAGAATAAAGATGCATTCTTAAAGGTTTGTATTTCAACAGTCAAAGTACTTGGGTACTTAGGGTTAGGGTGATAGCGGCACAAATTAAACAAATGCGCTGCACAAACATTTGGCAGAAATTTTGTTACACCTTGTAATTCGACCAGTTCCATTTTGGTTCTGTAGTCAGTGACCGAATAAAACATCCTTACATGGTGGTGGTCTTCCACTATCCACACAGGTAGCTTATCGTAGAACCTTTTCCGCGCCAAGGAATTCATTTCAGCATGAAGTTGTTTTCCTAACGGACTCTTTAATCAGATTGACTTGAGCAAGCTAGCAGTAAACCTTTTCGTACGAAAAGAGCAGTCGTGTCCGCGAGCGACAAGTAACCGGAAATTTACGCAACAGAGTTTTTATCGCCGGTTAGAAACAAGAATGAAACAGAGAGGTTCTGTCACTGAGTCGTAAACAAATCAAATACTATAAAAAGAAAACATTTAAAAATAGAAAATTTAACGGCTACAGCTGGTTTAAAATAGTATGAAAAAAAGGTTGACTATTTATCAAAATATGTCATCAGTGTCCTAACAGAGAATATGTTTTTATCAAGTATATTTAATATTTATTGTTTTTATTGTGGCATCATACTTTGTGGCACCAAATTTTTCCCTTTAAATTTGATTTATTTGCCCTTAATTAAATAACCTCTGTTTGTTCGCATGTAATGTTTTTATTGTATGCGCAAATTGGTGAACATTAAAATTGGTGAATATTAAAAAATCTCTGCAAATATGCAAAAAAATCATCTCAGTCCTAAATTCATATGTTTAAACCCTAGGATTATTTTTCATTGAAATAACTTTTTTGTTTCCTGTAATGTTTGCTCAATTATCCCTGGACAGTTTAAATTTGATCTATCTTTACCTTTATTAATAATACTGATTGAGAGCAATTTTATTTTATGAAATTTATATTAATTCACAAATAATAATTTTTAGTAAGTAAATGAATTTCATTATTATCCAAGGTCACTGTCTGGTTGTAGCTGCACCTGGCTGGTTATAGTTATGCAAATATGTCCACATTCACATGCCTGTGCACGTGTGACTCAGCACTTACCCAGAAACAAACAGACTACCTGAATCTGCTGGTAAATTTGGAAAATTACCAGCAGATTCAGGAAAAACTGCAGCCCTCAATGTAAGAGAGAAAAATGTTTTGTCAGGTTTTATGAGGTCAAGGTGCTAAAGTGTTTATTGAATTCCTATTATCACCAGGTTTAACCTTGATAGTTGCAAACACCAAAGATAGGATAATGATCTTCAGTTTGTTTGACCTTGCAACACAGCAATCTTCACAGAAATTGACACATCATTGTTAGAGGTCTTTGCACTGATATAGATGTTTACAACTTTCCCATATGTTAGCGTATGAGGGCTTAGAGATATATGTCAATTATTTAAAATAAGGCAGCTAATTTAAATAATCAAATCATAAGAACCAGAGTTTATTTGTTCATCTTTGAAAACTTATCAGTGAGAGAAAATAATTGAAATGTACATCAAATGCAGAAATTCAGGACATCTGGCTTCTTATATATAATATAATATCATGTGAGGTAGCACAAAAACTCATGTTGCTTTTACCTAAAGAAGACAGAGATTTATTAATACATAAGTTTAATATTTCTGGACATATCTAATACTTTTCTTTGACAAACCTAGTTTGTCCCACACTCCCTCATCTGTACTTTTGAGATGTCTTACAAAAACTCTCCCTCACTATGATGTGCATGGAAGAATAATATATCATGATAAAATAATTTTTTCCTCAAAATTGTTGAATTTTCGCATTTTCCCATTCTAATGCTCGGAAGCGAAGCTGGTGAGGCAGCAGAGAACTGAGCCTCACCTTGGATTGATTAACCTCTGGCTAACTGCACTGGCTGCCACTCTGTGAGAGCATGCTCCTCCTGGTAGGGTTAGGGTTATCACTTGTTATCAGTTATCACTTACAACATCTTCACGACACACACATGGGCTATGGGTGTAGACCAGGGGTGGGCAATCCTGGTCCTCGAGGGCCAGTGTCCAGCAACTCTTAGATGTCTCCCTGGTCCAACACACTTGAATGCAACAGCTGAATCACCTCCTACGTGCAGTCAAATTCTCCAGAGTCCTGCTGATGACCTCATTATTTGACTCAAGTGTGTTAAAGTAGAGCTACATCTAAAAGTTAAGGAGACTGATCCTCGAGGAGACTGGTCCTCGAGGGCGACTCCAGGCCTCAGAGGGGGGTTCTATTCAGAGGGGGTTCTATTCAATCAGCTTCACTTCTGGTGTCTGCTCCCGTTTCCCAATGTTGTTGGTAGACATGGAGGGTTCTGGTTGAGAGGCTAGGATGTGGGGGCAGTGTCCAGTTAATCTCCCATGTCCTTATAAGCTCTATAAAAACATGCATCAGCACCACATTTGAGCAGTTTAACCTCCTGAGACCCCGCATCCTCATATGTGCTCATATGAGGATGCAGGGTCTCAGACAGGAAAAGCCTGGAGATTTTCCACACCCCGTTTTGGGGTTGGAGGCTGGGCAGAGGAGTGGTCTGTCTGGACTGGGGTTGGGTGTCAGGTCTTCAGGAATGGATTGGGGCTGGGATTTTGGTTCTCTCAGGATCACTCAGATTTTGGTTCATGGCCTCACCGAGGGTGTCCACCAACGTTTTCGAGGGTTGCTGCCACGACATGCACCGACAACCTTGCGGCCACAGCTCCGGTGAGCCGCCTTGACAATGGAAGTACGGAACATGGTCCACTCAGATTCAATGTCCCAAACCTCCCCCGGAATGTGTTTGAAGTTCTGCCGGAGATGGGAATTAAAGTATGTCTAACAGGGGATTCCGCCAGACATTCCCAGCAGACCCTCACAACACTTTTGGGCCTGCCAGGTCTGACCGCCATCCTCCCCCACCACCAGAGCCAACTCACCACTAGGTCGTGGTCAGTGTACAACTTCGCATCTCTCTTCACCCGACTGTCCAAGACATACGGCCGCAGATACAATGAAACGATGACAAAATTGATCATAGAGCTGCGGCCTAGGGTGTGCTGGTGCCAAGTGCACATATGGACACCCTTATGCCTGAACATGATGTTCGTTATGGACAACCCGTGATGGGCACAGAAGTCCAACAACAGAACACCACTGAAGTTCAGATTGGGGGGAGCGTTCCTCCCAACCACGCCCCTCCAGGTCTCACTGTCATTGCTCATGTGATCGTTGAAGTCCCCCAGAAGAACAAGGGAGTCCCCAGGTGGGGCACTCTCCAGTAGCCCTTCTGAGGACTCCAAGAAGGGTGGGTAATCTGAACTGCCATTTGGTCCGTAAGCACAAACAACAGTCAGAACCCGTCCCCCCTCCCCTCCTTGGGGTTTACGCTCACCGGCGTAAACCCCAACGTACAGGCGCCGGGATAGGGAGCAACAAGTATGCCCACTCCAGCCCGGCGCCTCCCACCGTGGGCAACCCCAGAGTGGAAGTATGTCCAGCCCCTCTCAAGGAGACTGGTTCCAGAACCAGAGCCATGCATCGAGGTGAGACCGACTATTTCTAGCCAGAACCTCTCAACCTCACGCACCAGCTCCAGCTCCTTCCCCACCAGAGAGGTGACATTCCACGTCCCAAGAGCCAGCTTCTGCAACTGAGGATTGGACCGCCAGGACCCCCTCCCTCGGCTGCCACCCATCTCGCACTGCACCCGACCCCTTTGGCTCCTCTCAAGGGTGGTGGGCCCATGGGGGGGTCCATGCTTCCTCTTCGGGCTGCACTTTATCTGGTCCCTCACCTAGGACCCTTCTGGTGACCCTACCAGGGGCATGAAGCCCCAGACAGCATAGCTCCTATGATCATTGGGACACTCAAAACTCTCCACCACGATAAGGTGGCAGCCCGAGGAGAGGATAAAAACAACGTTGAAGCATAAAAATACCATGAAGTAATTGTGAAAAGCAATCTCCAATCCAAGGAATGTGCAACTGAGTAGAATAACTTCAGAAAATGTGAACATGTTTGAGCAATAAAAATAAAACAAATTGATGACTTCCATGGCTGTTTGTGAGCTATCTGAGAACTGACTGCGGTGCATTGAAGAGTTCTGGACAAGAGGCTTTGCAGAGTAATCTTATGCTGCTGAACCACTGCTGTGGCTTTATTTCAAATTCAAATTCAAAAATATTTTATTAATCCCAAAGGGAAAATAAATGCTGTAGCTCTTCAAGCCTTTTCAAATTGATAAGAACCTTTGAGGATGATGATGGCTGTCAGCAGGAAAGGTCACCTGAAAAGATTTGTACCACACTGAACCTGAAAATGCCTCTGACTGAAGATACTCTGCCTTCCCAAGACAGTCTTATGAAGTGGATGGTCAGGGTTGTCCATAATTTTCTTGATTTTATGAAGAATCCTTCTCCTGTTGGCCTACCTGAATAAGCAGATAAGCACATGTCAGGATGTTAGAACACCCTGACATCTTTACAGCAGGTGAGGGGGATCTGACAGGGACCCATCATCAACTCAACTCCAACCTTTGAGTTATCTGGACAAAGCAGGCAGCACTGTGAGTATCATGTTATTCGATTTCTCCAGTACATTTAACACCATTCCAGGGTTTCCCCCAGAAAACTTGCTAAGCCTGATGGTTGGGGCTTTGTATTAAAAGATGTTAAGTTGACAGGAAATGTAAAAATATTACAGGGTAATTAATTTGTTACTGAAAAACATCACCTGTGAAATGCTATTTAAGCCCCATAACTATAGAGTCTTAAAAACAACAAATAAAAAGAAAATTTTTATTTTGAAAATTAATATTTGGACTTCTGTTTAATCCAAATTAAGTCAGTAGCTCCAGAAGGCCCCCCAGGCCTTCAGGGGCCCATAAATGCTAACATTTTGTCACAGATATATGCATGTAACATTTTTTTATTAAGACTATCAATGCTGCTTATGGTTTCAGTATACATAAATGAAAAGAGTTGAAATTGTTTAACATTTAAATTTAAGATTTTAAGGAGCCTGTTTTACCTGTGAAAAACACACACACACACACACACACCAAACACACACCAAAACAATACAATGCAACATACAGCAATAGCATTGAATCTGAAAAAGATTTATAGTCAAAAAGCAATAAATCTGCACTTCATCCTCATCTTAGTTAGCTGTTGGCCAATCCAACTATTGCCTGTGACATGTGCCTTGACTCATGTCATAAAATGTGTGACATTTATGGTAAATGGACATTTATCCACACCATAAATGTCACACATTTTGTAAAAACAAAAAGCTAAACTTTAAAACCCATTTGTTTTTTGCTACAGAAGTATTATAACTAAATATATTTTCTAAGCAATTTAATCCATGCAGTTAACTGTTCTCACTGCAGCTGTGCAAAGGTCTCGTAGCTATATGATAACCAGATAAAAAGCTGACAACTAATAGAAAAGATATTTGTTGTCCTTAACCTTGACCTTGACATGGTTACAGTTGTCAAGGATAGTGCCTGTTGCTTTCTATCAGCAATTTAAGCAGCCCAATTTCAAATCAATAGTAAACTGACTTTGCACCTTGGATTAAGTATAATGGCAACTGCTATAATTCATTTATTAATGTTTACTAATAAACATTAATGATGTTTATTAGTAAATAAAAAGTTCCATGTCATTCTATAAGAAAATGTGCTATGATGAATCCCGTGAGCTCATTACTACCAGAGACCAAGTATTGTGAAATAAATGTCCTTCCAAAGATTTTTTTCTAAACACACTATAGATTGGGTAACTTGTTTAACTTGTGTCAGATTTACAGACAGTTCTCTAAATAACATCCGTTTCTTAGAATTTATCATGAGGAAATATTGGTGGATTCTAACTCTATGTTATCAGAAAGATAGTTTACATTTTGGGAGGTTGTGTGCCGTGATTTCTAGTAGCAAGTGTCTTTCCTGCAGTAGACAGCAGTGATTGTGCTCTCAGTACAGACAAATGAGTTGTTTTGACTTTTATTTGATGTCCCTTTTAAATCTAGCATTTACACAAAATGAATCCACAGTCTGCCTGGCTGTGGGGGAATTTTACTGCCATAGGTCAAGAGCACACATTTTCAGTTTGAAAGCAGAATTTAATCTTTGTTCCCAAAACTTGCAATTCATGAACTCAAAACTTCTGCTCTCTTTGAAATCTTTGGTAACACTTTATTTCTGCTCTCTTTGAAATCTTTGGTAACACTTTATTTGATGGGTTGTGAATAAGACTGTCATGACACCGTCATGAACATGAGTAAGTCTTCATGAATATTTATAGCTGTCATCATAAAGTATCATTCAGTAATAATGACACTTTATATATATATATAGATCTCTATATATAGATCTATATATAGATCTATCTATCTATATATGTAGATAGATATATCTATATATAGATTTATATATAACTATATATAGATCTATATATAGATAGAT